>VYZM01002163.1:32210-101100 GCA_013398915.1 Dromas ardeola | reverse complement strand
CCCCCCCCCCAAACCTGCAACAGTGAAGATGTAAAGGATCCTGGGGTCTCTCTGTAGCCCTTGCCCAGAGGGAGGTGGGGAGGCAGGGATGCGCCCGTGCTGCACCATTCGCATTCTGGAGTGAGGTCCATGAAGCCAAAGACCGAGTTTTTCCAACTATTGTAATGAGCACTGCGCCAGTCTTGGTTCACTTGTAGCTCTGTGGGCTGGTGCAATTAAATATCTGCATAATATCTTCCTAACAATAGGAAATTATTCGAGCTGGACAGCTAGCATTTCAAACTTGACTCAATCTTGTATGCTTTATAGAGAATAACTCAGCTATGCAGGCTTTGAAATGAAAGTGTTGGATAAATCGGAGATAATGGGCCAAGCTAGATGTCGCAGAATGCCAATCACAGCTTCCTCAAATTTGGCAGTAGTATCTTGAAAACGAATATTTGGGATCTACTGTTTATAAATAACCAGGATCTGAAAAATGTGTCTAAATGGGATGGCATCTTCAGGAAAACATTTATATTTATGTAATCGCTGTCAGACATACAAGACATGAACTCAATATACACTTTAATTTTCTCTGTATCTCTTGTATTCATCCATCAGAAGAAGAACAGCCTCCCCGCCCACCTCTGCACCATAGACGTGTATTTATTTGTGCTTCTCTGACAACTTTGCAAACAGTCCGTGTTCTCTGGGTCACTCCCTGGGGAGCCGGAGGATGATTAGGAGCAGGATTTTACCAGTGGGAAGAGCGAGGCAGAGGCAGGTGAAGCATCTCGCCTGGTGCTGCACAGGAGGTTTCTGGCAGAACTGGGAATAAAACGTAGCTGTCTTCGCTCACGGATCTCCGCGGCGTTTGAAACGTCAGTGCACACATGGGAGCATTACACGCTAATGTGACTGACAGTTAAAATAATCCGCTGATTTGCAGGCAAGCGTTCAAGTAATGTGTCGGTCTGATGGGTCTGAAATTTAACAAATTTAAAAGGTTTTCTATTGTATTCCCCTCCCCAAGGCTTCCAGACTCAGTCTTCTATTTCCAATTTACTACTTCAAACTTCTCTTGAAAGCAGCATAGATTTTTATTATGAATGAGCAGTTCTGGGGATTGAGAACAGCCTTCGGAATGTTTCCTCCTGTATTAACTTAATGGGCAATATTTCTGACCATGCTTCCTGAAAAAGGACGTTGCATGTTTGATTAAATTTTATGAGGGAATTGCAAAATAAATCGCAAAATAGCTTCTGTGATACATTGCTTCCAAAAAACAAAAAGGCAAATCAGAGTGAAGTGGAATTAGTGGGATAAATTCTTAGCTCTGCCTGAAATGGGTTGGAAAAAAAATAAAAAAATAAAAAAATTGGGGGATGGATGAAGGATCTTCCATGTGAGTGCCAGTCCTTGGCCAGTTTGCTGTTGAGAAGATGAGAGCAGTTTCTGATTTGAGGTCTTTTTATTTCTAACTACTCAGGTTTGGGGGTGGCTGAAGTACCCTTCAGACTATCCAGAGCGGGATCTCTGCGCAGCCGGCTGCTTAAATGGGCTTTTCATTCGGTTTGCCGGCTGAGCGGCGAAGAAGCCATCGTAGGGTGAGTAGCTGGCCCATCAATTCATCACATCTTTACTGGAGTGTGCACCTTGAGGTTTTAGAGACATGTTAATGTTAATGATCTGCCATTTTTCATTATGACAAATGAAAACCCTCTGCATGGAGAGCTTGTCTGAAGAGCGAGTCTCTGAAGGAAAGCATCACTTCAGTGTTTCACGTTTATTCTCCCTCGCTGATTCCCAGGCAAAAATCTATTCAATTTCCATACAGAAAAATATGACATCGTGTTTTAACGGTGAGCCTCACCTGAATCTAGGAATCAGTCCCCAGGCTATTGGCGTTATGAATGAATGATGACAGTAAGGACCGTGGCAGAAGCACTGGTAATTCTGATAATCACGTTAAAAAGAGAGGAGGCCAGCTTGTTCTTCTTCAGCCAGCCTGGCTCTGCAGAGCAGACAGCAGGAAGAGCTCATTTGCTGTCTTCTATAAATAAAGTAATTACAGAAGGAGTAGAGTGATAACTTGCAGCAAATAATTAGATTCAAGTGCATGTATATATATATGTAATCTTTCTATTCACAAATTGTTTGCAGTTAATAGTTTTGGTTGGTTTTTCTTTGTTTGCTTGGGGTTTTTTTTTCTGTGGGGTTGTGTTTTTTCTTCCCAGATTACTTCCAAATAATTTGACTGATTCTTGGTTTGTTGATGTGACCTTAAAATGAGGTTTTTACATGGAGAAAATTCCTCTGCACCTAGTTAAGATGTCTTTTCTTGCAAGCATATGCATTACAATTTGATATAAAATTCTCCAGAGGAGTAGCTGAGATGATCATCCTGATCCAGAAAAGCAGAGGAGCATCCGCTTGAGCTGGTGCTGGTGATCATAATATCGATTGGACTTGGAGCGGAAATGAATTATTTTGTTGAGCAAAGGTCTGTGAGAATGTTTTATAATACTGTTTGTAGCTGTAGGGATTTTATCACGTTGTATGGAAAATAGATACGTGGGTATCAGACAGGTTGGAATCCAGTCAATGCTGTTTAATGTACTGGATAATACTTTGCAGTTATTTTTCAACAGCTGACCACACCTTGCTACTCTTTTGAAGCATTAACTTGTTCCAAAAAGCTGTGACCAAAGGGAAAAACCTGTATGACTGTTAAAAATACTGGTCTAGGGCTCAGGAGAATGGAGTTCTTTTCATAATGATACTTTCCTTCACTTTTTCTTTCCTGAAAACAAAGATCATTCTCTTCTGTGAACTATTTAGCCACCTATTGATGAAAAGTGATTTTTAAGGGCTCACAAGTTAAGACTGCTAGAAAACTATGTGGAATTTACAGTTTCTTACGACAAATGCAGTACGTGTCCGCAAGATACATTTCCGTAAATTTTGAAACTAGTGAGATATGTGATATCCACAGGCATCAGAAATTTGGCCGTAATCTTTTCTCAATTCTCCAAAGGGGCAGATGGATGTACGGAGAACTGGAAGTGATTTTCTGACGTTATGCTCCAGGGGCCCGACATCCTGAAATTAGATTGACTTTTTGTGTTAGATACATCAGAATTAGAATCTGTTTTTATCAGTGGATTTAGCAAAATCCATAGACAGAAGTTCAATTCGTGGCTCTTGGGGTATCTGACTACAAGGTAAGCTTTTGCTCACCTGCGATAGCCAAGTAGTTTGACTGAAAAAATCCCCAAATGATGCTGACTGTGCAGCACAGACTCGTTGCAATGGGCTGCTTCAAGGACTCGAGTAAATTGCTCTGTTGTACTTTGCTGTGATGGCTTGCCCTCTTATTAGCTTTGTCACTTCACCTTGATTTGTTTCTGAGTTTCTGTCTGCAGTTAAAAATCAATAGACTTCTTTTCTCCTTGGCTTTCAAAACATCATAAATAAAATTCATTTCTTAAAATAGATGCCCTGTGCTTTCTGAAATAACACCACAACTGTATGGGGAAAAAAACCTGGAATACTAGTAGGTCTTCGAAGTTTAAATATCCATGCTCAGTCTCCTTTTCTGTCATTCAATGCTTGTTTATAAAACCTTGTTTTGCAGTCTGAGCACTTAATCTTTGTGGGGTGTTGTTTTTTTTTAGTGCTGTTTCTTCTTCTGTCTGGGTTTATCATATTATTTATCCAGTCATGGTTTCAATAATCTTGTGTTCATCAAGTCCTGTTCACTGCATAGAATTAGAGTCTGCAGTTGTAATAAGAATAAAAATGTGCTGCTTGTCTGTAGCAGGTATTTCTGCAACAGGTAGTTAAATATTTTTATTTCTGCAACAGGTAGTTAAACATTTTTATTTCTGCAACAGGTAGTTAAACATTTTTATTTCTGCAACAGGTAGTTAAATATTTTTATCTCCATGCTACTAATAAACTGATTTGACATAGATGACACTTCAATTTATTGGCAGAATCGAGAAAAAAGGAAAAGGGGGGGAAAAAACCCAGACCAGCTTTGTGTTTAACCTGTAGCCCAGGATGCCAGCCAGAGTACAGTTTAAAATCCAGACTCTTCAGCAGGAGGAGAGCTGGGTTCCTTGTGCAGTGGCTGTGTGTGTAGTTACTTTACTCTGATTTTATAAATACCTGAGTACTTGTTAGATCCCACTGAGGATAACCGTCTCATAGGTGGAAAAAAAAAAAAGTCTTATGCAAGGAATGATCCTTGGGCATTAAATCCATGCTAGACAAAAGAAGATCGAAGGGTCTTACGGAGTCAGGCTGTTTTGCATAGCGAAACGGTGGCGATAGTTGAGAGAGCATCCAGGTCGATACAGAGACAAAGATAATGTGAAAGGGGGGTGAGCAGCCGGGTGGTGAGGGGGTGGCGATGGGGGTGACCACGAGCAGGAAGTGCAATTCACTGTCAATGAGAAGTCTGTGATTGTAGCCTCATGGTATACAGCTAATTACAGTATGCCAATGCCTTGTTTTTAATATAATTGTGGGAAATTTTAAATAGGATTGAAATTGTAATGACTGTTTAAAAAAAAAAAATCAAACATTAGATTAAAACAACTTGTTTATTCTTTCATTCTATTTTCCCACTGTATCTTATGTTTTTCTGATGTAGTCGTATACATAGATAAAGAAAATGAAAATCTGTTTTCTGTTCCAGAACGTATATTCCTTTTCAGTTGCCTAGATATCTGGAAGAAATCACTAAATCAGTCTTTTAACTGTTTTGTGCATTGAGCAAATGAAGAGATTTTAGAATAACAGTAGTTCTGAAAAGCACATGACAGAGTTTTCACTTAATCAGAAAAAGTTTGCAATGTTCTGGCATTCCCTATATCTCAGGCTGATCCTAGAATAGAAGATGGTGTCAGTTTAATGACTGTGCTGGAATGATCCCGTGGCTGTGAGTGTAATTCAGTAGTCTCATGAGTGTAATTCAGTGACTTTGCTGGAAGCAACCGGATTGTAGGACGTTGTTTAAGCAGGTCTAGTGGAAAACTCTAAGTGTGGTGTAGGTTGGACTAGGTATGTGCTTTTGAAGTGACTCCACTAGTCATCTTTATCTTGGAGCACACCTCAAGCTCCCCAGGCACAGACTGTCTGTCGAGGGCACCAGGCTGGAGCTCAGTTGAGGTAACTCCCTAAAATGTAGATATTATGGATGTCAGGCCCTCCGCATCAGCTGCTGTATGTGTCATTTGCTAATGTAGGCTTAGATTTAGTGGTCTTGACACTGGGTGACCTCAGTTTTGTTGTTGTTTGGTTTTTTTGCAGCGGTGCATCCTGACATGGAGGCATAACCTCAATAATATCTTGAGGTACAGCAGACTTTAAGCTTTCTTAGCTGTAATGCTTTTGAAATGTAAAGTGTAGGTTTGGTTGTATGGCTAAACTGGTGGCCTTTTCATTAGGAGGTACTATTCTGGAGGTTGTCACTGATTTTGATAGGTGACAGCACCTTCTTTGCTGACCCATCAGACTTTATTTCTGTTCCCGCCATACCTCGGTTGCATTTCAGGTGCCGGGTCCTCTCGGGAGCCTGGCTCGCTGGAGAACGGAACCTCTTCGCACGCAGTCATAGACCCGACTGGTCAAAGGGAGTGACATGGTCCCCTCAGGAAATACGATGCATAGGAAAAAAAAAAAAAATCCACGCCAGGTTACTTCTGTAGACTATGCCTTTTATAAGACAGAAAAAATACTGTCAATACTGGTCAGAAACAAAACACGATGTTTATGCTTGATTGAAGAAATGGAACACAAGTATCAACATCTTATAGCAGTTGAAATGCAAAATGGACTCTTTTTAAAAGCAAAAATTTCTGGAGTTAGTGTTCCTGATAAAATATTTAAAATTGCACATTAAAAAAAACAACAACAGCAAACTCCAAAAATCCAACCAACCAACCAAACCCAAAGCAGTACGAATTTATCACACTAGAGAAGCTGTGATATGTTATGTNGTAGGGTCTTTTTTTTTTCCCTCTTTTTTTTTTTTTTTTTTTTTGGAATGATTGTGCAGGGTAAAACTGGATTAATGTGCTTAATGCCCTCCTCCCCCCAAAAAGGTAATGTTAAGAACACGTAGGAGAAGCTTCATTTACTGATGTTCTTGAGACCACAGAGGACCAGTCTGAGAACTTTATTTGCTCTAAGTAAAAAAGGAGTGGACAAATTCTTAAAAATAGTAAATGAAACCATTTGCTTATTTTAATTAGATAGTTAAAGATGTGTAAAATCTTCTTCTCTGAGGAGGTCTGCATCTACTTAACTTCGGAGAATCCTTCTTAAGTAAAATGAGTCCTTAATCAGCAATGCAAGGAGTCTAAATTAATCATCAGGCAACTACTTTAGGCTTTAAATCCCTACTTGATGATGCTTTGATCCACAGTAAATATTTAAATAAATGTCGATGTAGATACTTGTTGTCCACTCCTGTGGAAAAAATTAAGTAGCTCCATGTATAATAGCAAAGCTGAAATACAGTGGGGTTGCCTGTAAACAAAGGCTTTTGCAGATGTTGCATTAAAGGGAAAAAAGTTAACATGAAGTCTAGAAATAGGAAAAGCATAAAAGCACAGTGCGCCCATCATAATATACCCCTTTTCTCCTTCATATCCTCTCTAAACACCCCTAGAATAGAAATTAACGTACTGCTGGGACTCCATAAGGTAACTTGAGAAATTTCATCAAATACTTTTCTATCATGTATAAAAAGGGAGTTTATTGAATTTACCATACTGCTCTGTGCATTCCCTAAGTAAAAATAATAGTCCCTATCCCTGCTCTTCTATTAGATAAGGGTGTGTTCAAGCCGCTACTGAGCTTCGCTGCATTCACAAAGGTGACCCAAGAAACAATTAAAAAACACCTATATTATATACTAAGCACAATTAGAGAAATAGGTTTGCCCAATGCACAGAGCTTCCGGACGGCCCTAATGCTACCGCCTTGCCACATCCTAATCTTTTCTTTCCTAAATTGACAGATGGCAGCGAGCAGCCTCACAGCCCTTTGGTTTCTTCTAGTTCAGGCAACAAAAGCAATGAAATGGGGAAACAGGAGTTCACCTTCGCGGTGCAGATGTTGTGGAATAGGGTTGATGCTGATAGCTGCCTCTTATCTGGCCAAGCAGATTTATTTACAGATCTCACGTTTCCAGGCTATTTGTAAAGGTCTAACTTGCTGCCGTAGATTGTATGCAATTCCTACCACATCTCATGCTTTCCTGGCGAGTCCAGGCTTCCTGTGCTTTGTGTCCAGACAACAATTACTTTCAGAGTGAAGGAGTTACTATTACAGAAGCTGTTACAGCAGCCCACGCTGCATCTCATTCGGAAGAGGCGTCTGGGTCACCCAGCTCTTTATTTTGTTGTTCAAGATGACAAAATATAAAAAAGTTTGAAAAGATCTCTCTGGCTGAGGTAAAGTACAGCAGCTAATGGAAATACACAGCTTAGGAAATTGCGGCGTATCTCAGCAGAGGGTTTTTGTTACCCTTGTACAAACACTTCTCGGAGAAGATGCAACGTGACTTTGCTGCAAGGAGCAGACCAGACGGGATTCAAGCAGTGGAGAAAGTCAGCTTAGTTTATATAGGAAACTATGAGCGAGTTTAGACCAGAAACGATGCCGTCCTGCTTAGCAGCTCTGACAGTTAATACCCTTTTTATTTAAGTGACTAAATATGGATTATGTTTCTCGGTTCTGGGTAGCGTGTCTTAAAAAATTTTGCTGTCGTGACTAACTAAAGTGATGTAAGCTGCTTTTTACTTCATGCTGCCAACTCTGGAATTCCGCTTTTAAAATATCTTTTGGGGTTTTTTCAAAATGGTGGTAACAGTTGGGGCGAAAAACATCTACTTTTTAAAATTATAGGAATTAAAAATCTATGAATTGCCTAGCACAAGAGAAATGTGGGGAAAAAGAGGGCTGGGTCTAAATGTGCAGCATAGAACTAGTGATCTTTGCATTAAAAAATTCAGACATTTTTAATAATTTCATATGGATAAAGAGAACTGTGAGACCTCCACGCATCTGTGGAGGATTTTCATAATAAATTGAAGACTGTCCTTCTGCTCAGAAGGACTTTCTGCTTTGCCCGTTAGGAAATTGTCTCTTGTTTGTTAAAATTCCTTTGTTTTTCAAAATCCCACTCATTCCCCTGGGATGCTCCTGGAGGAGCAGTGAGCGATGCCAGTGGCAGGGCAGCACTTTGGGAGGTGGCCATGTAGCCACCCCATGTGGGAAGCCCGCGGTGTCCCAGAGCGGTCTTCTCAGCCGCTTTGGGCCCAGCAGAAACGTCTTCTGCCTTTCTCCATGGGCGGTCTGCTGGTGGTTCCCTCTTAGTTGGGTTGGGGTATCTTTCTGGAGGGGATGGGGTTATCTTGCCACATTTCTTCTCACTCTTCCCCTGTAGTACATTAGTGGCTGTCTTGAAATATTTTTGTTGTTCTTTTTTGGTTTGCAACCTGGAAATAATTTGTGTGTAGGTCTCGTGTGATGACTGAGAGTTTAGAAATGGTGTCTAGGCTGGGTACCACAGCAGTCCCTGCCCTAGGAGGGTATAAGGCTGCATCCTCTGATTCCCCAAGGGTGGTACAGATCCCCTTGCAGGGTGGCACTGCGTTGGTGCTCACAGTAGACAGGTTTCTGAAACAGGTAGCATGGGTGTTTTTTAATAGAAGAGCATAAGCATTCATTGGTGTGTTGCCTGGGGGGAATGGCATGTACATCCCGAGTCAATCAAAGGATGCAAGCTGCATTATTGTCAGCTGTCTTGTAAATGACATGACGTTATTAACCAAGGGTCTTTCCCAGCAGAGGAGCCTGTGCTCATTCATCTACAATGTATGAGATTGAGTGCTTTAGACTAGAGAAGAGAGTCCTGTATTCTTTTGCAGGATGTACCCTCTTGGCCACAGCAGACTGGCATAGGCACACCACTTCTCTGTAACTTTCCAAAAGGGGAGAAATGGTGTTGAAGTACTGCTGTGAATTAGGTGGATGGCAGGGTGGTGTAGGGAGGGGAGGGAAAACAAATAAAACAAAGTCAGGTCAATTCAAAAGCTTGTCAAGGGATCAAACGCTGAAAATCCCATCCCCAGGGCTGAGGAAACGTGCTGTGGAGAGAACCATGACAAACGCATCAGATGATGACGCGGTCTTTTACCAGTAAAAGATGTTGGAAGAGTGAGCAGAACTTAAACCTGCTTTGATTGATAACAATCCTCCAGTCGGTGCCTGGTGATGCATTTAGAGGAAGAAAAAAATTATACCACGTACTGAAAGATGTTAAAAGATTATGTAATATACTGCAACATGTAATACAGTGGTGGAAAAAGAAAACCAACAAGACTTCTAGTTATTTACCGTGTTACACTTAAATTGTTTGTGTGTGTATATATGTGCATATACATGCCTACATATATACAATGATATTCTTAGCCCAGGCACTAGAAAATTACTACTTATTATCCAGGTAAATTAGAGGGAAACAGGCTAGTTATTAATATCTACATGTGCTGACTATGCTTGGCACAAAAACTTCTGTTCAGTAAAGCAGTGATACTCCAACTAAGTGTAATGAACAGTGTAGGAAAAAATTATGCCACTTATTGTAAAGGATGCAAATGGTAGAGGTGCTTTTTCATTTGCCATCAGATAATTGAGAAGGAATGCTATATGTGGTCAAAGAATATATTTGAAGAAAGTGTTGTTTAAAGCAGACAAACCCCCTGAAAACCCAACCCAAACCAAACCCCCTGAAAACTGGTATTTGGTATTGCATAGATATAAGCTTGGGCATAATTTAATGAATCAGAGTAGTTAGCTGAAATGGCATTGAAATAACACTGCATTCACACCAGTACAGGTCCGGAACCTCTGGAATTTGCTTCTGGGTCATGTGGATAATGAGGTAATGCTTCAGTTATGTCAAAAGATTATTTTTTTAATTTTATTTTTGAATTCTGCAAGATGCCACGTGGGAAGAAGGAAGCTTCACCTGAGACCTGAGCATCTAAATGCTATCAAAGGTCTGGGCTTTAGTTTCTATGTTTCTCAATTTAATAACTTTCTCCAGTACTATTTTCCATGTAGTCCATTTTACTTAGGGATCAATGATAATGTCCCAGCAGTTTACTACTTCACTTATTTCAATTGAAGTTGATTGCTTCAAGTATGTTCTGGGCTGTGTAGCAGGAAGGTTGCTCAGCAACTGTGATGTGCAGACAATAAGATTACGTGGACTTGGCCATTAACCGTCTTTAGGGAGGAGTTCATTATTGTTCCACCCTACATTGACACTAATCTTCTGAAGCTGCCTGTGATACCTGCTGCATTTGAGAAGCTGCATGTCAGAAGAAGATAGCCTAAATCATGTTTCCCCTGGGTTGCTGGGGCAGCTTGCTCGAGGGTACATCCTGTAAAACAACGGGTTACATGTGGGACCACCAGTGAAAATGGATGCTGAAGCCAGCGCTAGCAAGGACAGGTTAAATCATAAGGGGCCTGATCCCAATCCCACTGAAAATTGTTCCAGTCTTTCCACTCCTGTCAATGTTAGCTTTCAGATCAAGGCTTATATTCTAAACTTTCAGTATTTGAATGCTTGAGAACTTTATCGTCTTCAGATACAACGTTCCAGCAATGTAATGAAAGTTCATTACAAATAGCTTTGATTGGCATTATTGTCTATTTTTCTTGCAAAGCAAGATGGGCATAATCGGGGTGTAATCTGATGCAGATTTCATTGTATTTAAGAAGAAAAAAAAAAAAAGGTAGAAATTCTGGTTAAAAATTCTTGTTAAAACCCCTGATCGGTCCTAATCAGAAATCAACCTAAACCCACTTTGTCTTCTGCCTTCAGAATAAGATTTTTGTTTTGAATTTTTAATGTGGGTATAGAAAAGATTAAAAAGGAAATATACAATTGTGCAGAATTATTACAAAGATGTATAGTCCTTTCTTTTCCAAAGGAAAACAAAACAAAAATAAAAAAAATCTTCAGAGCTCCTTCTATCTTGGAAAAAAATATGTATTGGCTTTTGTCACCACTGGGCAGAGATAGTTCCCACAGTAAGAAGATCGCTTTTCAATCAGGGAAATGGAACAGTAAAACAACCTGGGATAACCCAAAGAAGGCATTAACTAGAAGACTTTAAAAATAATTTTTAGTAATGCAAGTCTTGACTAGGTGCTTTGGTAAGCATGCTGGTAGAAATTAGCCTGTGAATTGGAGAGCTACTAAATAGGGTACTAATGTGCCTCATTGGATACAGCAGGCTTGAGCCTTTGCTACTTTGAGTTGTTATTTGTGGGGTGGCATGGAGCCACCAGGAGGTTTCCTGAGGGAAGAGATATTATGGGTTTTCAAGATTAATACAAGGTGCTGTGGAGTGAAGCAACTGTGGCTAGATCTATACCATTTCTCCCGTGTCCTGGTTTGGGAAAGTCAACCAGAGAAGAAGCTAATGGCTGGAGCAAGGACTGATCCTTGTCTGGAGATCATTCCAGCATACATTCACAGGTGCATAGTTTACAGTTGTCCTACATCTCTGAATTCCTGTCTTGTTTCCAGATACGTGAAACAGGAAGGCAGCTTAAGATATAACCAGAGGATTTTCTTCCTGACTTTATTGCTGGCCTACTGGGCAACTCCATGGAAACCATAACTGTGTTCATCCTCACCCTGTATGCAATGACAATGACGGGACTGTTTCCCTCTTTGCCTTGTGCCCTGTGCATGATGATGTGTCTGAGCGTCACTGGTGTGGGATTCCTGGGAACTGCATGGTGCTCCACGAAGTGGTGGTACGGCCACAGTAAATGCAATGCAAAGCACAGAGATGGTAGAAGAGGTTCTCTTGGAAGCCCTGAGGTTGGCATCACTGATACTTAGAAATTGAGGTAAGACATCTATAAGGAAGCCTTTAATGTACTCATGAAGTTTCCAGCCAATGAATTGTGCTGGAGAGAAGACGGCAAGAATATGTGAACTGAAATTAGAGCTTTTCAGGTGTTAGTTGAGTGCTTCATAAACACTTGAGTGTTGTATTGAAGAGCCCTGCAATTATTTTTTTACCTAATACTTGGTAAAAAAGAAAGCCTGCTTATAAAGGTCTTTGGTTTAGCTATTAAAGCCTCACCATATGTCACCAGAAACTCACATGGTGTACTTGACATAATTAAATTCCATGTTAAGGGCATTTGTTATTAGTTTTAGAAAAAAAAACAACCAACCCACCTCTATTCTGTTACAAAAACACAAATGTATGCATGAGAGTTCATTTTGCTTGCTTTCATATCAGATGAATAAAGGTAGAGAGGCTGTGACAGTGTTTCAGAAGAGGTGAGGAATTTTCCATACTAATACCTTAAGTGGGAAATGTCGGAGGAGACCTGCCAGAGCTCCCCCCCGACCTACCCACACCCGGCAAGGTATTTTCAAGGTACGTCTGGATCTGTTTCAGCTGGCGTCAGTGGCAGAGCTTCAATTGGCTTGTGGTGGGAGAAGGATGAGGCCTCAGCCATGCCAATTGCAGTTGTGAATGATAAAAGCAGAAATGCAGTCTTGCTACGCGGCGTGAAGTTATTTTTGTAGATTTCCAGAATCAGCAGGGATGAAAATGGTAGATACTTTTGCAGGTCATACGTTTCTTACCTTAGTTAAATTGCCTCTATTTGTGAACTCATTAGCAAAGGATCCATTTATTCTACAAAGTGTTCAAGAAGAAGGGAGTGTCCATGTAGCAGCTCCTCAGAAGGGTGTTAGATGAATACATTTTTGATGAGCTATCAAGCATCATAAAAGCCGTGGACCTCTGTAGAAGCAAATCAAACACAGAGCTATCTTTTCTGTGACTATAGAGGACCTTGCCTGTGACAGAAGCCACTGGTTTGAGGGGAATTAATTTCTGGGCTGCTTTTGAACAGGGATTTTTCAATGCGGTTTTTGCTTCGAAGATCAGTTCGTGCATGTTCTCGCTATTTTAAAGCTTCGTGAAACTTGGGGTGCTTGGAAACTGCCTTGAGGTAGAGAGAGCTGTGATAATTAGGCTCTTGCTTTTATCCTGGGAGACAGGGATTCGGTACTGCTGAACTGCACTGGGCAGCAGCTTGTGGCTGAAACTTTTTTTTTCTGAAGTTGCAACTTGCTGAAAAGGAAAATTTTGTTAGGGAAGAGTTGCTATCAATGATTTTCTTAAATTTTAAAATAATACTTTGAGATATATTTAATACTTTTACCATTTAGTCTGGAAATTTCAGAGACTTAGAACTGCTGGGTTTTTTTCATGAGGAATAAAGATATGTAAGAGATGCAAATAAAGAGAGACTGAAAGCTGAAAGCCTATTGAAATGGATTATTCTGATTGACGTGTATATAAAATGTATTCATATTTGCCACTATGTTTCATTTTGGAATTTAAAAGGATTTTTAAATATCCAGCTTATCTGTATGACAGGGAAAACTCCAGAAATCTTCATCAACTTCAAATTTACAGTAATGGTTTAAGTACTATTACTGTGTAATGTGGTTGAGGCAAAGAGAAAATGAGTATTTTTAGAGTTCTGTGACTGAATGTTTAGGAGGAGGGGACTAGGAAAAGAAAAAAAGTCCAATTAATGAAGCATGTTTGAGATTAAAAATTTCCGTAGGGAAACAATATATATCAGTTCGGAAACTTTGGTTTGAAAGCTGAAATACGCACTGTATTTGCTTATTTGTTCAGATACTTGTTTTTCTTAGATGAGAAGCTTTCTATCTTAATTTTGAATATGATGAAACTTTTTGGTGCCCAAGGCCCTGGAAAAGGAATATTGTTAAAAAGGCCACTTCCATGTGAATGTTTGAGTGGTTTCTCTGTGTCCCTATAGGTCTGGATGCAGAAATGGTTCCTTTGAAAGCAGCAGGCTGAAGAGGTGAAAAATAGATAGCATGCGAAAGTTTCTCAAGGACTGAGGAGCTCTGGTGTCTCCTGCCCCGATGGTATCTGCAAGAACTAATGGATGCAGAAACCAGGCACCTGCTGAACCTCTACGTGCCCCCGTGTGTGAAGTCCATGCGTGGTGTGAATAGCTACCTGCTAGTAACAAAACCAGCTCGAGTCTGTCGATGGTAACATCTTAGTGAATGCGGGGCAGTCCAACAAAAACTGGTTGTAATCTGTGTCTTCCCTGATTCAATACCCCGGTGGGGAAAAGGAAATTCAAAACAATATTCAGGGAATTCCAGGCGCAGGCAATTTTCGGGGGGGTGGGGGAAGTTACCTGCTCTGATCCCTGTATTCCTAGCTAAGGTGTCTGACTGGTAGGAAAAGCCACTTGTTAGAAGTTTATATGGATATATAGTTAACTGTGAAAATGTTTATTAACCTTATACCTTACGTCCAATAAGTATGTCTTTACCTGAACCCAGCTTAATGTCTAAACTTTCTCCAGAAGTTGTGTGACAGCTGCTGCTGATGTCAGTGGGAGAGGAGCTCTAGCAACGTGATGATTTTTGATAGTGAGCTGAGAGCACGGGACCTGATGCTTTGCTCTCCATTCATATAAGCGAATATTCCTCCTCAGGTAGCCCCATACAACAGGGAAACACCCAAAGATAAACCTTGAAGTGGAAGGTGCATTTCATGACAGCTGAAGCCAGCATTGTTAAAGATGCTCTCCTATCTATGAGGACAGGCTGAGAGAGTTGGAACTGTTCAGTCAGTAGAAGAGAAGGCTCTGAGGAGACGTTATAGTGGCCTTCCAGTACCTAAAAGGGGCCCGCAGGAAAGGTGGGGAGGGACTTTTTATCAAGGAGTGGAGTAATAGGACTAAGGGTAACAGTTTTAAACTGAAAGAGGGGAGATATAGATTAGATATTAGGAAGAAATTCTTTACTGTATGAGCCCCTGGCCCAGGTTGCCCAGAGAAGCTGTGGCTGCCCCATCCCTGGAGGGGTTCAAGGCCAGGCTGGATGGGGCTTTGAGCAACCTGGTCTGGTGGGAGGTGTCCCTGCCCATGGCAGGGGGTTGGAACTGGATGATCTTTAAGGTCCCTTCCAACCCAAACCATTCTATGGTTCTATGTTCATGGACCAGCCAGTCTTGTTGACTTCTGTTCACAGCATCTGCTTGGGTATAGGAGGTGGAGAGGAAATACAAGAGAATAATCAGGATATAAGGGCAAGATGAAACCATTATTTTTTGGCCAACTCAATTTAATTCATGATTGTCTGTTGCAGGAGAAGAGTCAGAGATCACTCAGATCTGAACTAGTAGTTAATTAAGTGAGTTCTAATCACTAAATTTAGGTATGTAAAATATTTAATAAGTACAGATGGGTTGGTGGTTAAGTACTCTGCTATTTCAAGGCCCACTTGCTGAGCATCTGCCTGGACCAGAGTTCAGTCAGCTCAAACAGGAGGAGTGTATCCATCACATGGTCCCTTGGAGGGGTGCTGTTCAGACTTTTTGGTGTAGTAAACATTCAAAAAAATACCATTTTGTGCAAAGTTTAACTTATTCTCAGGACTCACCAGATAAGAAATACTGAGTGGGATCAGCTTTCCAGCTGTGCATAATTTCAAGATTTCCTGACATACGCAAACTTGATTTTGAAATTGAGATTCTGAATTTAGATTTTACCTGGCAAGTTTATAATTACATGTGCCCAAATGAAGCTGCATTAAATTGTTTGGCAGAGTTACAAAACATAATAGCCCATGGCACCGTCTGTCACCTGCAAAGTGGATTATTGTTGCTTTGCTTCATTTTGCTGGGTTAAGCAAGTATTGAAGGGTATTGTCCCAGGAGTGCGTTTTTTAACAAACATATGGTGTGAGTTCATTGGACATTTCTCTTGCTTTTTTATCTTTTGGAAGAAAGTCCCATCTGAAAAGATTTTTAAAAATTATTATGGCAGGTTTCAGATTTGATTTTAATTCTCTGTCATAATGAAGGCAATAGAGACTTGAATGAAATGATGACAGATCCACAAGTGATGCCCCATCTGCTACACTATCATGAAGAATATTATTCCTCAAAGTTGAACTTCCAAGATAAAACAACCTTGTAATATAAAGAAAAATCAAGGGTATATTTCGTTAGAATTTTTGGTAGTAGCAGGGAAAATTGAAATTAATTTATTGATTTTTGAAGGCTTAAAGTGAGATATGAATGAATACTTACCCGACCATTTAGTGCTTCTCTGCAGTAGGTTTCTCTGCTGGGATTTCAGTGGGGTCTTGTTGAGGTTGAAGCTATAGATTTATTTATTTATTTATTTACTTAATTTTTTTTTTTGCTTAGAAGTCTGCTAAAGCCACCTTGTGTAGTAAGTATAGCTAGCTGGGCTCTCCCACCAGATCCGGACTTCCAGTCCTCTTTCAGTGTTATGCTCAATGACTAGCTGTGGACAACCACTTCTCTTTCCTTTTTCCTAAGGGGATGAAAGGAGCACCATCATCTAGGGAAGGGGAGAGGTCAACAAAGCTTATATGGATGTTGCATTATTGTCTTCCAAAAAATCAGGGCAATATTAGAACTATAGTGATTACTTTTTTCTTAGTTTCAAGAAAAAAAATAGGGGAAATGAGGTTTGGATTGACCACATACAACCATTCTGAAAATTATTTTTTCATTAAATTTTGAGAAAAAAAATTCTGCTAGTTCATGGAAATCTTTTGTTTAATTCTAAAAGAATTTATTTTATTCTATTTGGATATTTCAGACAAAATTGTTTTTTCTTAAATTAAAACCTGACTTGAAGTTTCATCATAAAAATGCTGAAGTGCTGAAAGTTCTGTCTTGGAGGGAGTGTAGTTTGTTCTTCATAATCAGTCCATTGAGTTAAATCCCACACAAATTCAAAAATGCTGCAGACCTGAACCTGAATACTTCAGCGGAAAAATTGCATTCAGCTTTAATTTTCATCAAGTGTAGCAGTGAGTGATATTACCATATACTGTTATGTATAAACTCCCAAGTTTAAAGTAGTGTTCTGAATGGGATTTAAATTCTGATGAGAGAGGAGGGGGAAATCAAAGAAGACATGAATACAGGGCAGGTTTTCCTCCTGTGAATATATTTTCAAAATTAGGTGCTTTAGATCTCTTCCTGAGAAATGTCAACCCCACTTTCTAGATAAAAATTTCTCCTGAAATTATGAGAACTTTTTGTAAAATGTTTGGGTTTATATAAAAGAAAGTCTAGTGCTAAGCTGTGCAGCACTAGATGTGTAAATCTGTGCATTAGTTGCTGAACTGAGTGTTTTGATTTCAGAAGTGCTCAGCATCTTCTGCACAGGGACTACTACCTTTAGTCTGTCTTTTTTTTTTTTTATAATATATTGGCAGTGTACTAAGAGAAATGGTTATTAATGGAGAAAAGTACAAGATTTCAGTCTTCACAGATGTCATCAATAATAAATGGTATGTCTCCCTTTTAAACCTACGCTTTCTTTTTAATTTTTCATGCAAAATGTTTTTGGCAGGTTTGAAACTGATGTATGAAAATTTAGCATTCAATTCAGGGGAAAAAAATCACGATTCGATATCCAAAAATATGATGGCCTCATTGCACCTGCATTAATGTGTGTAGAGCTCCTTGACAGTGTCTTTAGGATGCTATTCTTCAGAAGGATACTTTGAGGGCTCAGTGGCTCTGGAGACCCCAGCTGTATTGCAACGGATCAGTAATTCTTGGTTGTTTTGGAAAATACATATGTCTCTCACACAGTCTTTTTTTGAAGTGGAGAGAGTATTTTAATTCTATTAGTAGTCAGGTGCTGATGCATCAGGTGCTATAAAATCGAGATGGTAGATTCGCCGGAGTATATTTGTCTACAAATGTGAGCACTGAGTTGCATTAGAGAAAAAGCTGCAGCTTTTTTCCTTTTTTCAATTTGCATTTTTATGTTATGCCACTCTGGATTGTACAAATCTTAACACCCATTATTAGAATTACGTTTAGCCCATTTCTCCGTGTAGAGAGCGTTTTCACTAGAATCATATCCTTATGCAAGGGAACAAAGACAAATTACAATGTGTTTTCAAGACATGCTAACAGCCTTCAGTGATGCTAAATCCATTGCCTGGAATCCAGCCAGAAGGTTTTGATTGGAGGGAAATACTTGCAGATTCACAACTGTGTTACCTTTTCTATGCACCTACACGAGTCCACATGGGGTCTAATTGCTTTTCCTAGGGTTATATTTAGTAACTGATTGCAGGTGGCTTTTACAGACAGCAGGAAGGAGAAAAAGAAAACTTTCTCTTTTATGTAGAATTATGGTGAAACTTTCAAGGTGCGAATACGTTTATTTAAAAGAGGCTGTCACCCTGAATAGGTTTCTTGCAGTAACAGCGCACACTTCTGATTCAAATATCATTCTCTTGTTCCCTACACATTTGTTTATATTCACTTACTGTCCATTGTCTTATTTTTTCATTTTAAACCCTTTGAAACAGAAACTGTATTTTTGTTCTCAAGTCACAGTGACACTGTCACACCCTGGCGCTCCTAAACACTATGACAAGACATGTTTATTCTGATGTATTTCAACATTTGATATGTCTCATTGCTGGTGTGGTATATAAATCCTTTTAAGCCGCGCTCTGTAGGATGTTGAAATGCTCGTGCTCTTATCTGTGTTTCTTTTCTCATGGGTTGAAGCATTGCTTGGAGTAAGTTTTGCGGTTTTTTATTTATGTAAAACTTGTGTTCATTAATTTTGTTTATGAACTGGAAGGGTAAAAGATAAAGAACAACCAAAACTCTTTCCCTCCTCAGGGATTGAAGGGGATGGTGGAGCATTCTGGTACAGTGGTAACTGACTCTCAGTGTGCTGGTGTGAGTACTGGTCTCCTTGCCAAGGCTTCACGTGCCTCTGTGAAACCTCTGCAGTTGTTAGTGCCATGATGTAAACAGCCCTGGAAGCAGCAGGATACCACTGAAAACTTGTTCTTCGTTTAGGTAACAGGGGTGTATATCTGTAGTGTGACAGGTCATGTGAAATTTTCAGTGCATATGCCAAAAATGTCCTTTCATGAAAGGGAATAACTTCCAAACCAGTCTGGTCTTTTTTTTTTTAGGGGACAGACAGACATGCAGTGGTGACGAAGGTGCACAGAATAGATCTCACTGGAAGACTCAGCTTTTCTGTAGAGTTGCCACATTGTGATGTGTCAAGGATGCTAAGGTATTTTCCGTGTATTTGGCAGAAATAGCAACATACCGGACAATATGAGGAAGCAAGAATTTTCTAATAGTGGTCTTCATTCACAATTAGGAAAGATTAAAGTTGTTTGAAAGAGTTTATATGATACAATTGGAGATTCCCGTAGAGGTAATTGATCTTGGGATGCTGTTTGACAGCCTTTGCAATCTTCAAGTTAGGTAGCTGAAATATGAAGCGTAGGACCCGAGAGAAAGAAGAAATTCAACTTAACTTTCTGTTCTTAATTTCTCTAGGCTATCTGGAAGCTTTTCGGCTGCTGGCACAAATTTGAACAGCCTGAAGACTCCTCCACGTTATATCCTAAGGATGGGGACACAGCAGGCTGCTCCATGGGTTAGAGGTAGCAAGAGTGCAAGGCAGTCACGTTATTACACTTATTATTTCAGACAAGTCCCCTACACAGAGTCGCTCCAAAGAAACACGGAGCTGGATTTCTCTGGTTCCCTGGTGGCACAGCTTCTGGGCTGATGAACGGTGTACAACGAGAAGAAAGAAGCTGAAACCCTGCGTCTATTTTTTTTTTTAATGACCTCTCGGTAACTTGGAGCACATTACAGTTTTTACTGCTCGAGGTAAGTAATCAAGCTGCTTATCCCTTCCCACTTAGATTAATGAAACAGTCCAGTCGACAGGAATACATGAAGGAATGAATCCTAAAAATAAATAAAATATAAGAGGGGAAAACAGATGGTTCACAGCTATCTTTCAGAGAGCTGCAGAGGCAGTATAAGAGACTTCTGAGGGCTAATCAGTGCTGTGAAATCACTGCCGATCTGATCTGCTCCTGTCTTAGGAGAAGGGGAAAGGAAAAGGGATTATTGATATTGCATTTCTTGCTTTCGGGATTTGAATTCTGAAATGCTTACACAAAAGCAGAAATGAAACTCTCGGTACTGTGGAGTCCTGGTACCATTTCATCAGTGTCATCCTCCCAAAGGGACAGTCAGAAACCAAACGTGTCCCTCCTTTTCTCTGTCAGTTAAATAGAAATAAACACCTCCAGCAAACTCCTTAACACGCAGTTTTCAAATCTTTTTTGCCTTTTGTTTTCCTTAAAGCTGTGTCAGTTATGTCCCACAACACAAAACCAAGAGGGCAGGAAAGAATGTCACTTAGTGCCAGGCCAAACAGAACAGAGTAAGTGACAAGTAAGCCTCCAGCTCCGTTGCAATTCTGGTGCAGCAACCCCATTGCCATATAAATCCAGCTGCTGCGAAAGTATAAATGTTGTCCTCTTGTCCTTGAAAATGCTGACTGAAACAAAACGTCTTTTCCCTCTGAGTCTGAATTTGTGCTTTATTACCTCCGTTATTTTCTTCATTATTTTTGTTTGCAAACTGAACAGTGTGTGTGTGTGTGGGGGCAATAATATTCACCATATGGGTTGTTTTTTTTCCTTGTCTTGACATTGCCATTTCCTCAGACATTCAGCTACAAAGCATTTACGGAAAGCTGTTATGCTTTCTGCTGTTACATGTTTGTTGCAGTTGTTCAGTCCACACTGCAAGAAAATAAAGACAGGAAAAATACATTAGCTCAGCTCTCCCCGGCATCAAAACCCTGTTTTGAAATCAAAATTTCAAATATAGCGTCATATTCTTTCTTGTTCTTTTCTGGGTTTGTACATATGTTTTTATCCCATGAGGGTCTTGCTTTTATTGTGTTTTATGTGAATCTTAAGCTTTAGGATCTTAAGGTGCTACAGCATTTTCCCTCTGACTGTCAAGAAAGCTTTTAAATTAAACTGACGATTTTTTGTAGGTCATTGTGACCTTTATATTTTTGCATTACACAGGCTATTAATTGTGGGAATGAAAGCTACAGTTCACAAATATGTTTACAACCATATAAATGAGGATGTGCATAAAACTGCAGGGCTTGGAAAACATAAGTAATGAACATTATCTGTACCTTGACAAAGCAAAAAAGCATGATTAAGGATAATTGTAGGTAACTGTCATCATGAGAGAAATGTTTACGCAGTCAGAAGTACCAAACAGCATTTAAACAGTTTCTCTAAAGGGAGCAGTAAGGAACTGATGGATGCCAGTACATGCCTTGAAAACAATTTGACTTAACGGTTTTCAGATTATTTTTTTCTCCTTTATGAATTTAGAAAAATAGTGATTGTGATAATTGTTGGTTTTAATGAGGACTCAGAAATTTTCACTCTTACCTATGTTATCACAAAGCTTCTTTGTTTTTTCAACCTAAATTTGAAAAACATTTCCTCATGAGGTTCCTGATGCTGCCTTTTCTGGTAAGGCCAGCAACACATCTTACTGCAATGCAAGTTAGGTTCATGACTAATTTGGTTTTCATAACGAGGACATTTCTGCCCATTCTGGTGCCAGATAGAAGTTTGACAATTCAATGCATCTTAATTTTTATTTCATAGAATCATAGAATCGCCTAGGTTGGAAGGGACCTTTCCGATCATCCAGTCCAACCATCAGCCTAACTCTGACAAAAACCATCACTAAACCCTATCTCTAAGCACTGTGTCCACCCGTCTCTTAAATACCTCCAGGGATGGTGCCTCAACCACTTCCCGGGGCAGCCCGTTCCAATGCTTAGTAACCCTTTCCATGTAAAACTTTTCCCTAATATCCAGTCTGAACCTCCCCTGGCGCAACCTGAGGCTGTTTCCTCTTGTCCTAACGCCTGTTACTTGGGAGAAGAGACCGACCCCCACCTCGCTACACCCTCCTTTCAGGCAGTTGTAGAGAAGGATTTAAGAGAAGCATTCTGCTTGTGTTTATGTGTATATATATATAAAACCAAATTATTTTAAGCAATAAGTATAATTTGGGGGACGACTTATTTATGCTTTTGTATTATGGGTATTGGCTATACTGCAAATTTATTCACATGAGGATAAAGTATGTGAAAAGAAATGGGAATGTGAAAAGTATGGGAAAAGAAATATCTCAGGCACCAGAAAGAAGTCTTGGTGATAATATAAGAAGCAAAATCTTTGGGGCATAACTCTGCATTTCGTAGGATTGGAGTGGGGCAGGAATTTCCCTTAATTTTCTTTTTGAAGGAGTAAGATTGCAGGTTCTTGTGTCAATACCACCAAGGAAACGTGTTGGAAATTGCCAAGTGCAGAATTCTCCCTGGAATGGGAGGTCCAAGGAGATGGTTGAATTTGCCCTCTCTGGGTGGGTCCAGAAAATGAATCACTTTCAACACCTTGTTTTGAAAGGAACCAGATTATGGCTTTTATTTTTCATAAGAAAACCTAGAAAAAGATGATTCACATTTGGAAATGGATGTGTAGACTAGTATTTTCTATAATGAGATTAGATGGTTTGCAAACTTCTCTGAAAGGCTTTTGTCCCAGCTGCAAACTCTGAAAAGCCTTATTTTGGTGATCTTGGAGCAATGTCTGGAATTCTGAAAGCCTGAAGGACAGGACTGAGGAAAAGAAAAAGGCTTTTGTCAACTTAAATTCCCCCAAAATGCCTTGTCAGTGATCACTAGTTTGCTGTTGGAAGTGAAGAGGTTTGTATTCTGCGGGAAGTGAGACTGGGCTATCTCTGCAGCTATTTATGGGCTTAGAATCCATAAAAAGAGAGAAAAATGGATTTGTGAGTCATGGTAAGTGAGGATTCAGGTGCTGGCTCCAAAGTGTCATTGTGCAGCATGCCTGGGCATAAGATTTTGGTTTGCGTTATGTGACATTTATTTGCATTTTTATTTATGAATTTTTCTAGATTTGTCAGCACATTGATTTTCATGACTTCTTATACAAAATAAGACACCTTAATGGCATTTATAGTAATTTCACACTACACACGTATTTCAGGATGCTGACAGATAGTGGTCATGATTTTTGATGTTTCCGCGGTAGAACAGCAGCACATGCCTAATAAAGCGAAGGACTGGTTTACGCAATTTGGATTCTCACAGTTCTCCCGCTGCCTTCCGATGAACTAAC
Source organism: Dromas ardeola (assembly GCA_013398915.1). Taxonomy (NCBI): domain Eukaryota; kingdom Metazoa; phylum Chordata; class Aves; order Charadriiformes; family Dromadidae; genus Dromas; species Dromas ardeola. The sequence goes on along the minus strand of VYZM01002163.1, from coordinate 77,906 downwards.
TTTTTATAGGAGTGAAATACGATTCTCATTTTGGTTTTATGCTAAGCCATACTTCAAAGCCGGAGAAAACTCAGTGGTTTTGGGATGAAAATTATTCCCAGAAGACAATGGAGGAAAAAGTTCTGGAGAAAAATGATAACCCCACAGGCAGAAAGAGTGGTTTATCCAATGAGCACTATAAGGAGTAGTGTTTAAAAAAAAAAAAACAAACAACAAACCACTAACCCCTCTGTGATAATTAAATGCAGCTTAAACTCCTACAAACCTTGATCAAAATCCGTCACTGGGATCAGACTCCCATTACTGAACAGTCCAAGATGAGCTATTGCTGATGCTAGAGATTAACAATTGCGTATTAGCAAGTCCCGTAGTGGTATCACAGTAAATGCCCACTGGAAAGCCACCTCTTAAACTCGTTGAACTGTGTCCATTTTCAAGCAGATTATATGTAGGGGATGAGTTTTATGCGGTGCATGCTAATATATTTTTATTAGGGTGGTAGGCGTTAGTGCTGTGCTGTGTCCCCAGAAGCTGCAGAAGACTTAATTTTATCTGGAATTATTTTTGCCTGACCAAGGGCTTGGGGATGTGGATGTACAGAACACGCCTTTTCCATCTGAATGGTACCTTTTTGAAAGTGAAGCTGTGTGTTCAAAATAACTGAAATTTATGAGATACAAGTGCCTGCTATATTTGCTACCAGCTGAATTCTGAAAAATGGCCAAGTTTGAGGGTGTATTTTTTTGTGATTGTTTCTCTCACCTGTAATTGAGAGGGCTGCAAGTTCACAGCGGGGGAGGAAGAATCTGCCACAGAAATCTCTTCAGCAGGTGATACAGGTGCAAACACTAATTGGGCCACAGATGAATAAGCCTGGGGTTTCTATGCCAGCCTTTGCATCCGTATTGGCATTGCCAATAGTTTGCTGCAGTTCGTCACAGTGGCTCTGTACGAGAGCATGATTGAAAAGGTTTATTCAGGGAAGCGCCAAGGTGCGCTGGCAGAGCCGCGACGGACTTGGAAGCCCACACGGTGTTTGCCAGCCCTCCCTTCTCCCCAACATGCCGATTCCTGGCTATGTTTTCCCAGGGAGGTTGAAAATTTCTGGGACTGCTAGTCTGTGGGATGCTATCTTTCTCTGTGAAAAATTGCTCATCTCATACACAGTATTTCCTGGGGCGGGGGGAAAAAAAACAACCAGAAAGGCCTAAAGAAAAGAAGTGGAGTAAGACAAGGGAAAATAATCCCTCTAAAGCTCTTTGCGGTCTGTTCCTTCCACAGCCTGCCTTGGCATGATAAGGTATACATTAAAACCAGACCAGTGCATCCCAGATAACTTTGAAAAGCATTGCCTTCAGAGCCAGTTCTTTCTGCATTCTCACTAGGTTTTTACTCCTTTCTATATTTCTCTTTCTTGTCTCTGTTTCTGAGAGTATTGCAAGTTAAGGTCCACTACCTGCTCTTTCTCACCTTGAAATTGTAATCCTCAACTTGCAACACCATTTTTGATTGCAGTGAAACAATACTGGCTACCAGTTACTAGAGTGCCACTTTGAAACCCATATTCTCAAAGACCAAGGCCATTTGCATACACAAATAGGTACGTTAGTGTGAGTTGCACTAGAGACGATGCTTCATTAGTTGGTGAGTGAAACTAGACTTCAACGCCAAGCCCCAACTTGCATGGTGAAACTGCTAAATTGAAATATATTGCTAGTAAGACCACCCACGTCAACCTATGTCAGTGAGTGAAAATAAGTTTTCTTTTAAAATTAGTAGTCTATTCTCAAGTCATAAAAATATTACAGTACACAGACGTGTTGTGTGTTGTCTTGCACTGGCAGCAAAGCAAGCAGGAGCCTTATTTTGCATTGGGAATAACCGGATTTTCTTAAACAACAGCCATAACAGAGCTCTCTTCTACCTTCCTTTAAATGCACGCTCACAAAAACAATCCTGGAAATGTTCTTTATATTTACATACAGTTATCTATGAGTGCGAAAACATATAAAGATAATCCATTCATCGGAAAAAAGAAGTTCATTCTGTATGTACCCGCTATTTAGCAATATAAAGTATTTTTAAGATATTCAGAAAATATGAAATATCATCAGGAAGCTCGCTAAACAGAGTATGTCTTTAGTACTTCCAGAGTGCCTCTTGAACTTCTTAGAGAAGATAAATAAGCCAGTAGATATTTATGGACTATATTTCATTCATGGATAAGACATGATGTGGAGTAATTGATCCATGATCTCAACCATGAAAACTAAAGAGTTTAATTAAAGTTAACAGTGTTAAAGTGAGATCATACTTGACAGATGAAAAATTAGACGTCACTGAAATGACCAGGAGAAGCAATTTGCATTAAAAAAAGGAGTGAAAAGAAGGAAGCAGAGACTGAACTAAATCTCACTCCCACCAAAAAAAAATCAGAACTTTTAGCCTTTAATTCTTACTCTTGGACCGTAGGTCCCATTTGGTCCTTGTTTCTGAGTCCTGAAAAGCAGTCTAGAAAAAAAAACCTCAAACCTCAAATACCCCTCAAAACCTCAAATCCCCAAATAAAAACCCCACAACAAATCTGTGATTTTTGCAGATAATAAAATATTTTCTTTGGTAAAGATGACTTTTTTTGAGTAGTCCTTTTCACTTCTAAATTTCATGAGGCAGAGGGGTAAGATGTTGCTTTAAGATGTTATCTTTTGATATATTCGTACATCCCAATCCCTCACCTGTTTAAAATGACATAACGCTACATACAGAAGAACTTCCACTGACTTTATGGCAGATACCCACAGGGAAACCGTAAGTGGCTCGGGTTAGGAGCTGCATGCTAACAAGCAGTACTCTTACTGTTTATATGCCTACAGTGTCGAAAAGGTGCTGAGGTGGGTGACGTTGGTTATTCCAATTATTTTATTCAATACAATGAAATCTGAAATGCTACTGCCAGCTCAGAAGCTTTTCAAAAGATTTATACATGTCTTAGTTTCTTTTTTCGCTTCAGACTTAATATAAACCCTGAGTCAAAACTCAGGTATTATACGCACTAGGTATTTTCATCTCTTTGCAATAGATATTATGAATTGATTATGACACTTACAGCTTTAAAGGTGACTGTTGTCTGCTTTCACTCTTATGTTGTCTCTTTCTTTCAACCTTATAACCTTTTAATGCTTGTGACTTCAATTTGTAATACTCTTTTTGCCTAAGTAGTAGAGTACAGGTAAATTATGCAACCTTAGTACTGTGTAAAAAACACAGAAAATACAGGTTCTGGAAAACAGAAGTGTATCAAAAGGAAACATTTTGGAAAATGTGCTGGTAGCCCCAAATTCCGCTTGAAGTGGGGAAGGAGTTCAGACAAGAACTTGATTTTAGTCTATTCTGGCCCTCACTAGAAACTCTGTTGCTTTAAAACTTTGGGTTTAATTTGAAATTAAAATTCAGGGTGTTTACTTTGCTGAAACAAAGTGTTTCTGCCAACTTTTTTTATTTGACTTCAACAAGGAATCTCATTGGTAAGGAGTATTAAAGGACTACATCAAACACAGCAGCAAAATATACCAGCCATGCTTGCATGGTGTTCCGATGGCTGTTTGCTGAAATCAGAAGTGTATAATATTGCTCCATGCTTTATGTTTTGCTTCATCAAAGGTGACAAAATTCACAGTGTTGGATATCCTCTGAGTTTATGGCAGACTGAGTGCTGAAATAACCCGTGGTGAGTCTCTGAGCAGTTGTTTACCCAGTGGGTACCGTTCAATATTTGGAGGCGTGCAGAGCCCTAGTGAGCTCCACAGACCTCCACTTAGATGCAGACATTTTCCTGAGGAAATCTGTCTGCTCAGTTGTAGCTGTCCTCTGAAAAGATCTGTCGTGCTTCGTTCAGTTTGCTTCTGGGGTAAAACTCCCCTGTAATTTCCATGAGCAACTCAACTGGTTGTGTAGGGTCTACGCTCAACACATGAATTATACCTGCTGCTACTGTCTGATGGGGAGGATGATTTTTCTATTGTAGTAGACAGAGGCTGAAGGCACTGTATACACAATTTTGGCATTTTTTTCCCAAGATAATATCATAGAAGCTGTTTCCTCCCTAGCCCCTCAGCTGAACATCTGAAAGTCCCTCTACCTGTTGTACCTGCAATTCGTTAGCCAGTAGTTTGTACACCCGTAGGGTTCTTCAAAAGGAGGGAAAGAAAAGCAATTAATAGTGCAGTGGCATACTCAGCAGCTCTTCATAAGCAATGCTCTTTATGCAGAAGGAAATTTCTTCACACATCTGTTAGCTACTGTCAGAGACATGATGAGAAATTGCCATGGGCTATTAAAATGTATTTATTAACTTTTGTGGCCCTGTTATACATAATTATGATGACATAAGTATCAATTAAAAGTGTAGCCATTTTAATTGCATTAGTTCCATTTGAAGGTAGTGTCTGCTCTGCGGTGGATAGAACAGATAATTCATTATCTTCCTACGGATGGAGATACAGTTTTCCATTCCAAGACCTATTTCCAGGTAATCTAAACCTTTGTTTCAGAACAGGATTTTCCATGCTTGTAACAACTCGAAAATGCATTTTTCTCCCTGAAGGATTTTTTTGAATTATTGGAACATATGTAACTTGGAATTAAACATCACGTAACACACTAACTCTGCAAAAGCTGAATATCCAAATCATTAGTTAGAATAAGCATGCACCGGACCCGAGGTATAGCTCATCTACCATTTGCTACACCTCAGTGACACTGAAAAGTCAAAACTAGACATAAAAAGACAGGTATTATTTTTTCCACGTACAAAGTGCAGATGTTCTTCTTTACGTGCAGACTGCTTTTTTTCACGGTTACAGAAAGCAAGACGGAGCAAAAAGTGTCTTTGAAACAGCGGTCTGTTTCTGTAACCCCAGGGTGGGACGGTGCTCCCGGACAAAGTGGCAGAAGAGTACAAGAGGTGCTCAGAAATGCAGAGAGGAAGAAATAAAGAACCTATCTATTTTTTGTCGATTATTTTAAACTTACAAGCATTTAAAGAACAACACGCATCTTCTTTCTTTATTAGAGAAAAAAAAAACGCCTGTGCGGTTGGTTTTTTTTACAATATACAGAATTTACAAAACCCCAATGTAGAAGTATAGTTCTGAGGGTGGAAATCCAGAATCGAGCCTCTAGAGAGCCAGAACCTGCGGAATTCTGCCAGTCTCACACCAGATACTCAAACCCCGGGTCAGGGCAGTTGCAGTGAAAGTCTCACGGCAGTGGAGGCAGATGGATGTGTGGGTGACAGGGAGACCCAAGGCCTGGGACAGAAACGCTCTGTCACATATGAAAGCTTTTTGAAAAAGTTTCTGCAGTCAGTTTTGTTCTCTGTTACTACAAAGCAAGTAGAGCGTGTATCAAGAAATAGCTGCAGCTGGTATTGTTTTTCATTGAGGTAGAAAAAATGAAATTACCTGCTAATAAGCAAATACTTTTTAACTAGAATGAGCTACAACTTCCTATCATTATAAAGTTTTAAGCTGACCAGGATCCAAGCGAAATGAATGGAGCCATGTTTCTGCAGATGAGGGGCATCACTTGAATGGTTCTCTACTATTCTGCCACAAAAAATTGGAAGAGCTTCCTGAGCTTGCCCAGACAGCATTCACAGAGATGGTCAGAGAGAGCCGTCGCTTCAAGCAGGGGAGCCACTGGGGCAATGTGCAGTAACACACCTCAGAAATAAAATGGGCTGTGCACAACAGAATGAAGAATCGCAACCATTTCATAAAACTGGGTGATGAATATAGAGCAAACACATCTGGTATTAATAAATACATAGTATTTAAAAAGTGCTGTTTGGCTAATAAATTGAAATGCTAATAGATTCCAGGAAGGGGAGATACAAAAAATAACAACTCGGGTAAAACTGAGGTGAAAGAAAGTGATCTTCCAAAATGATGTGGCTAGGAAAGAACGGAGCCTCATGATGATTGTTGTGTAACGTCTACTAGAGGTAGTTGGAACCCAAAGGTTTGATGTAAATTTAATCTGAGCTAAAAATCAGCACATTGCTTGCGAGATTGAATGGTAATTTGAAAGAAAAGCATAAAGCTGCAGCTAGTACAGGCAAGTACCTGGAAAAAGACGAGCTAAAAAGAGAAATCGTTCAGGGTAGGAAAAAGAAAGCGTATAGATGCAGTTGCGGTTGATACGTGCTTTTGCTGGCCTACAGCCAGCGCTGCTGTGAGAATAATTCAGGTCTTTCCTAGTGCCACTGGAGATAGTCTGAGAAATTCGTTTTCAGGAATGGTCTGCCATATTTTTCTGTGACGTTTCTTTATCAATATGTATTTGAATATATCATTCGTTAACTCTCAGTCGTGTCAGTTGGCAAGTGCATTTTAGACACTGGAAGAAGCTAATGCAGAAATTATAGGAGCTTACTAACATATCGCAATAAGGAGATTACTTTTTGCATACATATTTACCGCAGGGACTTCCGAAAAATCAATTTACCAAAAATTTCTGAGACGGGGGGGAAGCTACAAAAAATATAGAAAAATATAGCTCTCTTTCTTGCATGGGTACATAGCAAGAAAAGGGAGAAGTGAAGAAGATACATTGTTAAGCAAGTATAAACCGGGGACTTAATAAACACAGAAATAAGGAAGAGATATTTTGATTGTTGTGTGATAAAAGTTGATAGTGGTTACAAGTTATGTCACCTGAGATAAGTAAAAATGATTAGTATACACTGGTAGGGGAAAAAGGATAATAAAACTGAGAAGAAGATAACAGCAGCGTTTCTATTTCTCTATTTCTACCTTTCCTTACTAAGGAAGAGCAATTAATAATTTGGGCATGCTTTTCTCTGCCAGACACATAGTACCGATTGTATAGCAAGTTGAAAGCTAAACTTGTGGGTTTTATCTTTATTTTCTAACGCTGCTGTTGTTATTTAAGAAATTTCTAGGGGATAGCATAGTGCGGTGAGAAAAAAATGGGGTATGTTAAAGGCATTAAGGTAATATTTATATATATTTACCAACTGTAGATTAGCTTTGAGAGTGGCAGAAGTCAGGGCTATAACTTTTGAGTTAATGTTGGAGTTATAGGTACAAAGAGGAAGATTTTCACGAGTGAGCTTTTGGGGGCGGGGGGAAGTTGTGCACTGCAACTAGGGAGCCTGGATGTTGGATAAATTAAATATCATCCTTTTTCTTTGGAACAAATGTTACCGTTTCTTAAACATCAGTGCATAGTGCCTGCAGAAAACAAAAGCTGAGACTTATTTTGAGTATTTCATTAAGTACGTTAGATAAAATGCAGACACTTGTGCACAGTAGCTCATGACTCTTCCAACACAGCTCTGGCTGATTTTAACAAACAATCTTTTTTCTCTTCAGGAAACAAGCAAATCCCCTTTAAATTCATCCAGCTGATGACTGTTGTCTTAGCCAACAATAGATTGTTATTCATCAAGAATTTAAGAACCAGAAAGTAATTTAAAATAATCCTGAGAATACAATGGGGATGAAAAAGGTGAAAGCTGATATACTGTATGAAACAGGATATTTTTGTATGGAACATGACTATGTTTGGAGTATTCGCCACAGTTTGGGTTTGGCTGGGAATTCTCATTGCGGCAGGGTTATCCTGTGCAATGAAGCACAAGCAGATGGGTGAGCGCTGAGTGGTGCAAGGTGAGTGAGAGGTACAGGGGGCCTCACACGGCACTCTAAAGCGGTGTACTCGACTGAAATACTGAGTCAGTGAAGGAAAAATCTGAGATGCAAAATGACAAAGAAAACACGCTGTTAACCTTAAAATTGCAAATTGTACATTTTATTTCGTGTATTACAAATGCTCTGGGTTAGTGAGGATTCAACAACCCAACATCAGTTTTAGGGTATGTCCACATGTCCTGTGTCTGTAATTTGGTGACTCTGTACATGTGTCATAGGTGTTTAGCTCATATCTAGTTTTTTAAAAGAGAAACCTTTTTTCCTACTCATGAGATTTCCTAGGAAAAAATACCCAGAACTGCACGTGCTTTATAAACAACTTCTGATAGTTTTTGAAACCTCCTTAATATTCATAAAAGAAATCTCCTATAAAGTGATTGTCTAATTAAAGATCTACTTTTATCAATTGTGTTTTACAATCCACTTGAGCTTTCAGAGTTTCAGTCAAGCACTTGAATTTTAAAACTCATGGATTATTGCTTTGAGCACCGGGGATCAAAGCAGTAATACCACCATTAAATCCCATGGTACTTACTTGTCTCTCATATTGTCGATAAGCAGTATTTTAGTTCCTTATTTAAATTAGCCACTTCTTCTAAACTGGAGATTACTCCTCCTGTGGCTTCTTCTAAGGGGCTGGGCTTTGGAGGGAGAGTGTGCTTTAAACACCTCATTTTGTAAGTGGTCATTAGCAGTGACCATTGGAAGATTATTGATTTCCTTGCAGTCTGGAAATGAATGGAGTCTGTATAATTACAAGGCTTTCAACGGTGGAATGTGTCTAATTTGATGTTTTATGGTGAGTATTTAGTTGCTTTTCTAATAGGGTTGTTAGGCATCTTATGCATGGTTTTGTATGGAAAACTGAGAACACAGGGCTGAGTTGGACCTGAAACCTGTTTCTAAGACCAGCGGTGCCTACTCCTACCATGGCAAAGGGCTCGGGGACTCCCGAGGAAGTACAGAGAAAGGGAGGCTTCTTCAGCAATCTTCCAGCAGCCAACTAGTATCATTTCCAGGAACTTGCTGGGTCAGACATGGTTTCTGATGTGTTTAGTGATTGTTGAACGGACAAATCCCATTACCCTGTTCGATGGCTGTCATTGCCTTTGTTGGGAAGAGGTATCGCAGGTCTCCCACCTGGCGTGTGAAGAACAAGTTCTTTTGATTTGATTTGAACCCAACCTCTGCTTTCTTCACTCTGTTCCCCTAGGTTTTTGCTGGAGCTCTATTCTCCTAGGTTTTTTTGCTGGAGAAGACAGTGAAGAGCCTCTCGGTACGTCATTCATGATTTGCAGACCACTACTGTACTTCTCTCTTACTAGTAACTGTTCTCTGCCTCACCTCCCCTTGCCCTCCAGAAAAGCAGCACTGCCTGTTAAAGGCACTTCATGAAACTGCGTGTTGATTCCAGGAATTACGACTGAACGCAAGTGGCACTTGCCAGTTTCAGGAAGGGATTCAATTTGTTTGGACCTGGCTCTTCTGACTGCTGATAATGAGAGATCTCATCATCCCCCAAAGGTTCATTTACTGCTTCAAACCCAAATGAATCATAACCAATGCCAAAAAGGAGGAATTCTCGGGTGGGAGGGCAGCAAGAGGAAAGCAAGTTCAAAGGAAAGATGCAAGAGTGGAATATATTATTTTGCAGAATAAGTACACTGAGATGTTCAACAAAGTACATATGGTCGAATACCCAGATGAACTTACTCTATTACACAACTCTGAGATAGAGGGCATCTGTTAGGCTAAGCTGTGAGGTTGCAATATTACTTCTGTTGCTGAAGCTATTACAGTTGTAATATACAAATCTAGCCAAGTCCATCTGAATATGAAACGTATTTCAAAATTGCGCTTCTATGTAAAGGAGGTCTGCCTAAATTAGGCTATTTGCAAATAGAAATACCTAAAGGTAATGCAGGAGAACTAGAAAATCCTGTGGTAAATTTCATTTTTCCTGACTTTATTTTTTTATCCTTTTCTGATTTTAATTCCAGATTCCAACCGGGTAGGTCAGATGGAAATCAGGCACTGCTTGATGCTTGATTTGTGTGACTGCCAGTTCTACTTAAAGTCCCCAGAGCATGTTTTCACACCATCAGGTCATTATTTTTAATAGAAAACTGTTCTGGTGGGTAGTGGAACTGTACTTCAGTTCCTTACCAGTGTTTCTGGAGGGGGATACTGACAGTGTTTGGAAAGTGCTTTGATACGCTCACAAAGATGCTGTGTAAGTGCAAAAGAAGTCAGTTGAAATATTTTTCTAGACAAAACTCCCCTTCCATACATGTTGAATTTGGTTGCTAATTTGTAAATATTTGTCTTTTTTTTTTTCTGTGCCTGGATTATTAGCTTTTTTCCCCGGATAAAAATTATATACAACTCTAAATTTAAATTTCCTGTAACTGTATTTACTGCATTTTTCTTGTGGACTGAATAGTTAAGGTAGAAGCTGTTGATTCTGTTTTTCAAGTATTCTGCTCGTGTTAGGAATTTATCACCTTGATGCAGCCAGTTTGTTATCCTTGCTATGTATAAATACTTTCTGCCACTACCAATGACTGTACTAGACTGTAGTCTTTAAAGAGTTTTCAGTGTCTGCAACCCAGAGCTTAGATATCTTTGTTGTATCGGAAGCATTTTATAGTGACTAAAACTTCATGACTGTCAGGAACAAGAGAAAAGTAATTAAGTAAATGAAATGTCAATTGTTGCTTTAGACATAAAATCAATCCTTTTTGCAGGAAATCTCTTCCAAATTTTGGCCTTTGCAGCATCAGGCAATTATCAGTCTTGTGATCCTGATTTAGGCCATTGCCTCAGGGAAGTCAATAGGTCAAATTTCGCTACTGTTTTCATTGACGTGCTGAACCTAAGTGGAAGAGAGCCATTCATTTCTCTTATGAAACAAAAAAACCCTGGTTTTGTGGAGGAGTTCTGGCCATTGAAGTGTGCAAGAAGCTATAAGAAGGTGGATGGACCCTGAACCCTTTTTGCCTGGCAGTTCTGCTCAGCAGCTTCTGATAGCGCTTGGCCATTATGCAGAAGTGTTCTGTAGGAGTGGCCAAAAGGAAGGTAATTCATATGCTTATAACTCGTGGAAGACCCTAGCAGAACCCACAGAGTGAGAGGCTGTTATAGGTGGGGATTTAGCCCATATATTGAAGCCAGATAAAACTAGCAAGACAGAACAGAAAGAAATACTTCAATATTTTGCTGCATGCTCTAGCTCTGGTATTCTCCTCGGTACTTATCAGTAAGTACTAACGTAAAGCTGAATGTCATTTTGAGGTGTATTTGTAAAGCGTAAAAGCACTGAGAAGAAGGTGTTTCAATGAGTAATCACACGTTATTTTCTTAGTATATGGAGGAGATAATACTGCCGGTATGGAGCCTTACTCAAATGGAAAGGCCAAAAGAGCTGCATTTGGATAGCTGGCCTCTGAAAAGAATGGAAGGATGGACTTCTCTAGGATGGGCTGGACCCCTTGTTGTACAGCTGTGCATAAGCAGTCCAACATTTGTGCTCCTAAGGTGAGAAACACCCTCCCTTAAAACTTTTAAAGAAGCTTTAAAAATCATACATTTTTTACAAAAAAATCAAGTTGTTATGTCTGCTTGGGCTTTATTAGCACAAAAGTGATTGTTTTATTAAACCATAATCTATTGAATCAGAAGAAATTTGTAACATGACTTGCTTAAGAGCACATAACTGTTAATGAGTACCCAATGACTATTGCACAAATTGGTAAAAATGACAGCTAATTTACAGATACTTCATCCTCCTTGCTCTGGTTATTCTTCCTGATGAAACGTGCTCTCTGTAATACCCTTCAGGCTGCAATGCATGCTGCAGGAGATCAGTCTTAGTCCTTACTATGGGGCTGGTTGGTAGAAGACCGTTACCCCACCTCTTGCCATGTGCAATGGAGAGGCTGTTACAGTTGTGGTCAACTTGTGCTTATCAATTTGGAGATCCCTGAATGCAAAGGCTTTGCTTATTCTGGCCCAGCTCAGAGATTTAGAAATTTCAGTTTTCTTTCCTCCATAGGCAGCCCAAGCTACAGTTTTCTTCTTAATTGAAAATCCTGACTGTGATTGATCAGCTAATGATAGTAGACTTCTAGATAGACAATGCTAATTAAGGATTACCTGTAGTCGGCTCATTATTCACACTGCTGGAAATTATAAATAAAAGTTCTGCAGGAGCTCAGGTCTCCTCTGGTGGAAAGATGTTGTCTCAGCTGCTCTGCTTGCTGCCAGGCAGAAGGGACCTGACTGAGGACTTTGTGTTCCAGAGCCGTTCATCTGCCTAAAAGCTAGGACACGAAAGTTGTTGCTCTAAAAGCCAAACGTGATAGGTTGTAATATACTCATGCAACAAGCTAGGTAGGACATAATAAAAATATTTAGCCTATTAGTGAAGAGTGCTTATCTCTGATAATTATCTTCTTGATTTCCTTGCTTCCTTGCCTGTTTCTGCGCGTACTGTACCTGCAGACAGAACTCACAGTGAATAGGGCCATAGCAAGGTTGGATGATGGGGTTTGCCCGTAAGAAGGGTGCTTGGCATGGAAAGATGCTTGTGCGGCTGCTGCTTGTGATTAGGAGCTGGCAGTCTGCTGTGGCAGGCTCAGCGGGGCAGAGGGCCAAAGAGGTGTCCCCCCTGCACCCCCTATGCCAAACGTCCAGAGCTTTACATATCTCACTGGATGCTGGGCCACAGCACACAAACATGCCTAGCCCTTTTGCATAATATCCCATTTACTTTGGTGAAAGTGAAGGCACGTGTCCCAGCAGGATGAGCAATGCCTTGACTGTCCCTTCTGCAAATCCTGCTCTGCTCTGCCTTTATGCCATGACAGGAAAAAAAGAGATTCATCAAGTATATACTACTTCCAATACATAGGAAAGATGTATTATGTACTCAGTTGACCGCTGGTTTACCTGTATTTTATATGTCGTTTATGAACAGAGATGCCCATAAGTACACACATTGTTATCAGGAATATAAATATTGAACTTTCACAGAAACATTGGCCTGATTAATGATGGAAATTTGAAATAAAAGGCTCTGAAGTGCTCTTACAACAGCATGTTAATCTGTCCAAAGTAATGATAAAACCTCTAAACTGGTGTGCTGTAATTACAGCAATAAGTAATTAGTACATTTAAAGGGCAGAAGCAGCGCTGTGCCTGAATTCAGTGGAGGGTAGCCAGGCAACAATATAAAGTGGCATTTTGTGAGGCAAATGTGAGGAAACATGCTTTGTCCTGAAATACAATTATCTTTAGATGGACGAAACTGTCCAGGTATTTTTATTAAGAGAGTGTTCGGCTCTCAAAACCTGGAACTGCCTGGGACAGACATATATGCAGCACACATCAGATGTCTGACATGGTTATCTTCCTTTGTAAAAGGCTTCCAAGCTTCCTACAGAGTTGGTAAGGCAAAGCCAAAGTGGCTGGGCAGCTTCTGAAATCGGGGAACGGGGGAGTTTCATGGAAGGAAGGTAGACATGTACATCAACTGCTAACGGGATGCTATCGAATAACCCATAACGTCCTCGTTCTTTTTCTGGATGCAGCATTTTGGTTGTCCATGCGATGGTTACTCCTTCCTGTGTTCTTTCATGGGTGGGTGGACCGAAACAACAACCTCTCTGCCAAACCCAAGAAGCTGTTTTTGCAAGAAAACTGGGTGTAATTCAGCAAGGGAAGAATCTGCCGCAGAAAGGCGATGAGCCCGTGCTGTGCCTGGCTTGCCCCCTTCCCAGGCACTGCCTCTGCTGCTCTTCTGTCGTTGAGCACCTCCTTGCCCTCAGCACGGTGCCCAACAGCTTGCTAAAGGTACCCCTGGCTTCGTGCCGCAAAGACCCCATTCCTTGAAAGCTGCAACCCTTGTCCTATCTTGTTTTAGAAATTTTAAGCAGAGATAGAAAAATAGAAACCTGGGACTGATCTTTGGGAAGGATGTTTTTTGTATTGTGGGCATAGACAGCAATAGGCTTCTTTTAAACATTGGTTTTGTTTCATGCACAAAATGAAATCGTTGATGAAGGTTTCAATGATCTTTGCCTTTCTTGGTTCAAGGATGAAATGTGAAAGAATAAAAATCCATCTAGCACCTTTCATATAACAATTTAGAAGATGCTTATAGTAAGTCAGTTAGACCTCAGGATCTCTTTCTTTTTAAAATAGTGTAATGTCACCTCCTGTTCAGACAGCCAGAAAGACCACCTGATTCCAGTTTTCAAACCTGTGTACCTACAATTAGGCTGTCATATCCAGTCCAAACTATGGGGGAACTGAAAACAGGGACAAATTTGCCCCTTGTCCTACCATCGACAAAAATCAGAGCTCGGACAGTGTTACCTTGACTTCAGATCTCCTGCTCCGGGTACAAAACCACAGTTATTTAGATCACATAGACTAGATCTGACATGGCATTGCTACAGCTGTAATACAAAAGGGATTTTAAGAAGGATAAGTGTTAGTCTTTGGTATAAAAACAGGGAAAATAATTTTGGAAAGAGGTGAGGATAGGGAAGATATTTGGTTATTTATTTTATTTACAAGGAAGGGGTAGGCTTGATTTATCCAAAGAGTTTTGTTTTAGAAACCTTCTTTTTAATTCCTCAGTTGTACTAAATGTCAAATACTGTGTCTTTAGATTCACAATTCCAATCTACTGCTTGCTGGAAAATAAAATACGAAAGCATATGGCCAAGAACAACACTGAAAAAGAATTTTAAATTCTTTTTTATTTTTTTAACAAGGTAGCTAGCTCTCAGAAGGCAATGCTAGGAGGGTTTCTGGAGGGACTGTTACTCAGTTCAAAAAGTTACTGTGTTAAATACATGCATATATACAAACACAAACTCTCACACTTTGTTTCTTTTTGTGTTGTTTTATAGCAATAATCACTGCATGAGTTTGCTACTCTTATTCCAGATTTAGAAGGATGTGATTTCTTCTGAAATTTATTTTTTTTTTTATCCCATGAACATGCTGTGAGGTAAGGAGAGTGTAGGCTGAAAAGAGATATTAATTTTGAGAACTTAGAGTAAACTAATTACAGGTGACTATCATTACGATATCAGACAGTAAAAATTGACATTTATCAGAGTTAAAGACAGGAATTAAATTTGAAAGACCACTCGTGTTATCTGCCTGGAAGTTGCTTTAGGAAAAGAATGACTTGAAGTATTTAGGAGCTAAATACTGTTCATGCCATGTGAGGGTAAGAATAAGGGCTGGATGCTTGGTTAGTCAGAGAGGAAACAGTTTTTCAACTAATAAAAACCAAAGTACAGTACAAGCAGTCTCCCACAAGAGGCGGGATGCATAGGGGAACAAAGACATGGCGAATCACAGGCTTTTCCTACGCTCCCCATAGGCGTGAGTCATGTTGGCTACGTACACATCAGCAAGTAGGCAGGACAAAAAGGATCCTGCTGGTGCCTCACCTCTGCCTCGCAGAAGGCTTTTGGTTTTCCCTGCCCTCGTCCTGTTGAAGGCATGCCTATGAGGACCTGGGGTGTCTTAGATGCGCATCTTCCAGTTTAGTTACATCCAAAACGAATCAAAGCTGTGTGCTCTGAGACTGAGCTATGGAGAGGGAAAACCACAGCAAAGGAAGTAAAATCAGAGATTTGCTTCCATGCGAGCTTCTGATCTGGGCTGCAGTGCTGACGTAAGCGTATTTATTATGTCTGTGCAGCTATTTCTGCTGAGAATGGGAGGAAATTTCTTGTGCACACTGTATAAAGATTGGAATAAGCATCTGATGCTTGGTTAGTCAGAAGGGGAACAGTTTTTCAAAAAGAAAGCAAACCTGGCTGAGTCATCACCTCTGGGAACAGGAGGATCAGTGAAGCAGAAGCAAAGGAGAAAGCATGGAGTAGTGTAGAAGATTAATGGAGACCATTGCTGTGTTTCGCTTTCATGATCTTGCCTCTTCAGCAAAAGTTTAGAAAGCTGCTATGACCATTTTTAGTCAGCTCAAACTTTTAAGAACAAGGAGGAAATCCAGAACCATATTTTCACTAATGAACTTATTATACCCAATAGGCTCAAGATGATGGAGATGGGAGAGGGCTTAGTCTGCTTTTTGGCCACCGATCTTAGATGCTGCAAATTAGAATATCCGTACTTACAGATTTTTTTTATATGATGGTTGAATCAGGTAAAATAAAAGCATAGTTTGCATTTCAGGTCCTGATTTGTAAGTGTATATTTTGTATATGCACCTCAGACAGACACTTTCAATTTTTTTAAGAGTTGGATGAAATGAAGCTCTGAGAATGCTTCCTAGACTGTTTCTAGATATTATTGTTGGATATATGGAATTTTCTAGAGCTATATTCTAACACTTTGGTTTCCATTGTACAGGAGGTGCAAAAATGTCATCTTTCTAGCTTTTCTTTTCAGGTTTAATTTCTACTAAATTAACTGTTCATTTCAAACTTTAAAATTTTTAATACTTTCAAGAACCCCTCATGCACTTACAGTATGCAAATAATATGAATCAAAATTCAGCTCTAACTCACAGAAAACTGTATTATGTAACATGTTTTTAAAGATAAGGGTTAATTAGAAAGTGTGTTGGCCAAATCGTTTCTCTGAACATTAGCACTGTGTGTATCACAAGCAGCAGGCAGCCGTTGGGTTATGAACAGGTTCTGAAACTCAAAACTGTGTAAGGATGGGAGGACAGTGTTAACTGAGCACCACAGGCTGGCAGGTTCGCATTATCTGGGGAGGGCAAGGCTTATTTTACCCTTTAGAGAGAGGACCCTGTGCATTGCCGGTGTGGGGCGTACGCAGGAGGGACGGGTCGTGCAGGGGAAGGTGCGGCACGCACCCATAGGGGTGTTCTGCACAGCGCCCGAAGATGTCTTTGAGCCATCAATAACCATATTGATAATCACAGCTGCTTTCACCTTAATAATTCACGCAGAGATTGTCTTTGTTCCTGCTGAAGCCAGTGACAAAGCTCCTTTTATCCTGTGTTCCTTGTTGAGTGTTGGGTTTGAAGAGAGAAGATGGTCAATATGCTAGCTTGTCTGATTAAGCCCTTGCCAGGTCTGTTCCTTCCAGTTCCAGCTGGCTTTAGCTTTCTCATGTGTAGACACTCTCATCTGCTTGAGTTGCCATGAGAGGGTTAGATGTTGGGTAAAAGGGGGAGGAAAAACTAGAATTCCTCACCAGCTGCATAGGTATGTGTGTACTTATGTGAAATACACTAGGTACAGTTTTGACCCATTCCTGTAAAGTTTTGAACCCTTGCTTCCTCGTGTCAATCCGTTGATTCCTCTGGGATTCTGTACCAAATCCCTGGGACCCATGTCTCTCTAGAACTGATTTTATTTATATTTGCTATTAGATGTCATTGCATCTAGAAAGTGCAGAATCCCGCCTGAGCCTAAGCTCACTGCCACTCCATACTAGCGATCTGCTGGAGTGGGGCAGCGGAACTGAGAGCAGGGGAGAATTTGAGGAAGTTCCTTAAATTTAAGGTTACCCTCAAGGATGAATTTATCCCCTCAGAGAAATGGCCTGGTGTGCCTTCTATCACACCCCCATCGGAGCATGATGTGAGCGACCCATCTTACCGGCAGGGCTGGTGAGACAGGTTGGGGTAGGTGGAGGAAACATCAAGTTTCAGGTCTGAGGAGCAACTAGTGCTTCAGGATACCGAGCTTGGACTCGCTGTTAAGATCAAGGCAAAGGTGACGGCTGCATGTGCCTTATTGCGAAGCATGGTATACAACTTGTGAAGATGTTCCAGTTTAGGTGTGCTGTATGTTACGTTCGTGTATTTTAAGATGCAAGCAGAAGCGAGCAGAGTTAATGTGGAGATTTCAGCTTTGCTCTACACTGCTCCATCCTCCCAGTACTCGCTTTTCCATTCTTCATGTTACAGGAACACGAGATTCTTTCCAGTAGAGTATAGATAAAACCTGAAGACGATGGCAATACCTGGTAGGGTCACTGTGATTAAGCTTATTCTGTGGGAAAGAGACTCACCGTTTTTTAATTTTAGTTTTCGTAATACATACACACACATGTGTGCCCCATGTCTGGCATATTTGAGTTGCTGTGTTAAAAATTGTTTTATTTGCAACTCATAACTCTGGCTGAAGAAAGTCCAGTTTTATTTCACCCTAGTGAAAATCCTTTCCATTTATATTCTGGATGTATTTACATAAAATATGAACAAATATCTCCTAATGAACGAGTATTCACCAAAGTTTCCAGTTTCAAGGTTCTTTATCCCCTGAGTATTTTCTACGTATTTTTAGCACACAAATATTTTGGGATCTTTGCATTCTTCTTGCCACTGTTATTTTTCTTGTGCAGAGAGACCATTTATCTGTTTTGTACCTGCAATCCTTTTTTGTGGAAACTCTTTCTTTCTCCCTGAGTATTAAGAACAAATCAATAAAAAGTGAAAGCTTAAAAATATTCCCAAGCTGCATGTAAAACAAATGGGATTTTTAAATGCTGAGTTGACATCCCTTCCCACCACGCTTCTGAATGAGATATAAAAATGAGGTCCTGACCACATGCAGTCATTTAACAGATCCCATGGCACTTTTTTCAAGAGTAGAGGTGAAAGCTGCAATGTCATGGCTTAATTTCAATCAGATAATTACATTCTACCTACTTAAAAATTCCTCACTGATTTCTGTTAGAAAAGATATTCCTCATTTTTCTCCTAAACTGTTGTGTTGTGCATTGCTAAAAGGCTTTTGCCCTTTACCCCAGTAGAAATGCTTGTTCCCGGACATTTCAGTAATGACTGAAGTGATCATTATATATCTAATTTGCAATAAAATTTCCTAAAGCTTCTCAAATGCCACAGGAATTGTGGAAATATAGCAGATACTCTCCTCTGCCCCTTATAGGCCCTACAGTGCACCTCATTGTCCCATGTTTTGGAAGAGTGATAAGGAAGTGTAAGCATAGAAGTAGCAGATGAAAAATATTTATTACAAAATATTCCTGGCATTATAGCTAGCTTGTGGGTGGCATTTGTTGCTCAGGCATGTGCACAACAGCTACACATGCTTACAGTATAAACTAATATATGACTACAGGGCTAAAGCTAGTAAAATTATCTTAATTATTTTTTTTTAATCTCACCTGACAACGCTCTTCTAAATATGTTGACACCGTATCTCATGCAGGTGTAGCAGAATTTTGCTGAAGGTTCCTGAGAGCTTTGTGAACGTGATTTTAATGAAAACATAATTCAGCTGAAGCCTGAGGACTGTGGGGACCCCTGGTGCAACAAGAATACCGAAGTATTTCTAAACGGGGCTACACTGTGTGAAGAACATGCTTTGTGAGCTGAGAAAATGAGTGGTGGAGATTTCGTCTGGTACCTTGCCTTTGCCCAAATAAGGAGGTAACTCGAAAAACCTGGAGGTTTTTCATGCTGTTTAGGTGTTTTGAATTCTCCTGTGTGAAGTTTAGCACCATTAGGAAGAAAGCTATTTTAAGGTTAGTAGTCTTCCAGTTAAACATCTGAAGTGTGGTTGCATGTTATAGGTTGAGCTCTTCTAAAAGCTCACCAGAATGGATAAAGCCTGTTTTCCTCCCTCCTGTACAATTCCCTGTCCCAGGCATTTGTTTCTGCTACTTACCTCTTAGTGGCTGTGGCACTTCTCTGACCAACCTTATTTTTCTCATGGGGAAATGCCACACAGGGCTGGACCCTCTGGCCCCAGGACTCTGCCTCTGGTGGTGGGCAAAAGTGAATGCTCAGGAAAGGAGAGACAAAGCAGATAGCTATACCCCTCCCGAACACCCTCCAGCAATTTGTAAGTCCAAGACTTTCTAAGCCAGAAGCGGCATCCAGGTATGCGATAAACCTCAGTGGATTTTTCATCAGAGGAGTTGTCAGGGAAGACTCACCCAGTCCTTCACTGAACGCTGATAAGCTTTTATCACTCACAGCACGCTGTGGAGAGGAAGCACCATTTAGCTATGTACTGTGTGACGGACCACCTCCTTCTGTTTGCGTTCAACCTGCCATCTGGTGGAAACCAGGTCATACCCTCTCCTCCTCCTACTGGAGGAGGCAGCAAATAGTTCTTCTGCTGTCCTCTCTCTGACACTTATGTCTTCATCCAGGTCTGTCTTATCTCCCTTTGCTCACCTATTTTCCAGGCTGAAAACTCTTAACCTTAATCATTCTTTGGACACAAGTTGTTTCTAATCTACGATCATCCTTGTTGCTCTTCTCTGAACCTCTTGTACATCTGCTCGGTCATTTTTGAGATGGGAGAGCCAAACCGTATTATTCAGTGGTCAAAAGTTCTCTCTTTTGTTCTCTTCTTTTTCCTTGTAGTTCCTAAGACTTTATTTGCTCTTTGACTGCTATTGAGCTCTGTGCTGATGTTTCCTGGAGTTATCTATCATAATCCCAAGATTGCTTTCCTGGTAAAGGTCAACTCAAAGCCCATTATTTTCTTTCTGAAGTTAGGATTGCTTTTTACTGTGTGTGCCATATATTATTCTACACTGAATTTTGTCTGCCTTTTGACACAAAGCTGCTCAGTGTCATAAGGTCTTTCTAGAATTCTTTGCAGTCCGCTCTTATCTTTTTTTATTCTGAATAACTTTCTACCATCAACAAGTTTTGCCACCTTGCTATTCAGTGCATTCCTGTGATATCAGAGATATGTTAAACATCAGAGATCTTGATGCAGAAAACTGCGAAGTGACACTGGAGATCACTCTCCATTGAGAAGATTATCCTGTTCTCAGTTTCCTACCTGTTCACCAATTATTTTACCTATTTTCCTTTTTATGCAAGGGTTGCTTAAATACCTTCAGAGCTTATAGTAAGGAGCTTGGTTGGGAGTCATTGGGAAGTTTAAGTGGATTGTATCAACTGGAACTGGCCATGTAAAAACCTTATGACTCCTTACAAAAGCATCAGGTTTGTGGAGCTTGGCTTTCCCTGCAAGTGCTGATAACATTTATCCAAGTAAGTACTTCTTCATCATACACATTCAAGAGTAAAATGGTAAAAAAGAGAGCCAAGAAAGTCAACCAGTAGCACTTTGCTGTGTTAGCAAGGTGAACTGACTTATCTCCTGAGCATCATGCTGGTGGGTGCCTGTGATCTCTCAGCAGCAGCAGCGAGCTGGTGTTTTGTTCGGGACGTGTTTGGGACCACGTGGTGGTGATGGGACTCCACGGGCAGCAGCTGTGGCTTCTTCCTCAGCAGATGGGCACGGTGGCTGCTGGGCTGGGCCAGTGTGCTGCTACTAGGGCTGGCTCATCTCACCATCCTTTTCTGATAGAAGGGGAGTCCTATCAGTTGGTTTATTATTTTTTTTCGGAAATAGGGACTGATGTTTTAGCAAGTAAATGAGTAATATAAGTGCTCTCAAAATTATGCCATTTCCCTTATATTTCCATTTTCCATATCTCCATTATCCAAACATGGAAATACAAGTCTGAGGGGGGTTTCCATGCCTATTCAGGGAAATTACTGGGGCTGAGAAGCATTTTGTGGCTCAGGTGGGCAACATTTTGTGTATACAAGTTCTCACAGGAGTGAGGTCCAAGGCGTTCTCCTCCCACCCAGCTTTCCTTGTCATCAGCAGAAGCGGGGAAGAGAGCTACGGATTCACAGGTCCCTTTTAAACAGAGACATGGTGTTGGTCTGTTGTGGGACAACATGCTTTAAAGATTGTCTTTTAAGTAGCAGTCCCTGCAAGAACCTGGTGCGGGTTAAGTTCTTTGGCTGTACTAATGGAGTTTCTAGGTGTACCCCAGAGACTCCATTTAACTCCTCTGACAGATCCAGATATTTAAGGCTACTTAAAACTTCTAATTGAATTTTCAAAGCAAAAATGGTTTTCTTGTATTTTAAAGCATTCAAAAGAAAAAAAAGAATACATTAAATTGTTTTTAAAATTGACTCATAACTATGTAACTGCAGTAACATACAGTGTAAGTTCTGTCACTCTATTAAAATATACAGGAAAAAAGAGAGAGGTCATCTTTGCTTACTTAAATGTCCTACTGAATTCAAAACAACAAATTAAAATGTAAATTAAATTCCCTCTTTTTTAATTTTTGCAGATGCAGAAAGACTGTGAAGATAAACTTCAAACATTCTGATGACTGTCTCATTTTCTCCGAGGGAACTTGTGAACAACATTATAACGTGGGAGTGTAAGATAAAAAATATCTGCTGGCTTCACCAGCTATTGTACTTCAATTTTTGCTTAAAATCAAGCACCTAAGTTAAGTAAATTTAGAGAACTTGAAAGTCTTCCAACTGCTATAGTGTTCAAAGAGTAGATTGGGGATGTTTAATAGATGGAGCCAAATTATTTTTACACAGTAAGTTAACTAATTGAAATCTAAGAGTACTTCACTACTTTGTGATTATTTTTTACAAGAAAATAGAAAATGCATTTGTAGTTGCCTGTATTTTGACTACAGCAAAAATCCTGTAATTTGAGTCCAGCTGGTAGCAGTTATCCGTGAATCAAAATCCTCCTATGCAATTGTTAATGTCTGTTTTGCAAGCTGTGTTCAAACTTCATGGAGAAAAATTAAATAAAAATAAATTCATTCTACAGCAGCAATTTTCTTTATTTCTAGCTCTTTATTTTGAGATGATGTATTTTGACTGCTACACCAGACAAGCTGCACTTGCAGGTCTTTATGTCTGTGTTTTGTTTTCCACATTATAGAAGGATGCAACTTCATTGCTTTGAATAGAAAAAACAAATGCATGTGTAATTTCGAGTTTTGCAAAAATTTACACAGTGCAAGCCTCTGAATAGATTTTTAAATTAATTTTTTTTCTAAACCTATTGAGTAAACTTAAATTAATATCGTTACCAAGAAGTAAACATGGAAACGAAGGTACTTTAAGTAATTTTTTAAAAGTAAACCTGTTTCATGGAAAAAAAGGTAATTCTTTACATTTTCTATAAAGGCAAAATATATGGTAATTTAATATGTAAACTGGTTGTGAAAGCAAGCACATTTAGGCACAAATACTTAAACCAAAATATTAGCTGTTGTCTTCTTGTTTCTTTTTTTGTCTTAAAACAGTTTGCCCTTATTGCATATGATCAGAATGTCCCATAAGGTGGCATGAGACAGGGAAGGTGGCCTCCGTTTGTCCCCTCTGGCATACTGGAGTGAATAGACTGCCTATAAGCCAAATCTGGTTGCCTTCTCCTACTATTCCAGTTAGGTATCTAATATTAAAAATGACAAGTATCTGCTGGGCTTTTTGTTTGAAAATATGAATGGAAACCTGTAAGCTAGGCTATGTGTGAGCACTGAGTTCATCAAGGCAGGAGACACCTTGCCAAACAGCTTTACCAGCCATTCTGCTTGTAAAATCATCCTGAAAAGGTGAGCTACTGCTAGGCTGAGTAATGTACTGGGGTTATTTACGAGGTGTGGGAAAGAAATGGCATCTCTGAAGCATTACACGTCTTCCACTTCTGAAGTAATCAGACCTGCCAAAAGACATAAACCTTGGTTTGTCTCAGGCCTTTCTCTGTCTTCCGATGTGAAGTGTCTTTGTCTCATGATGATACGGCAGAAACTTGCTATATTTTCCTCAGTCCCTTTCAGGGAAATTGACTTTTTCCACATCACTCTCTTGACGCGAAGTCACCTCCTGTGACTCCCCACTTTGTTCACTGGTTTGTCGAGACCATGGCAAAGCCCAGAATTTCAGTCTGCTCCTTAGAAAGTTGGGCTGACTCGAGGGTTGACAGACCCATCTGATATACAAAAATGAGATAGCATGTCAATAAACAAGAGTTTGGGGTTTTTTTCCCTGTCCTGCTGTCCCTTACAATATCTTCTGGGTGATGTGCTCTGCCTGTAATATTTGCAACGACTAATAACTTCTGGGAAGAACCCGTCATTCAATGTGCAAAAACTCATTCTTGACCACAAAACAGTGGGCAGGTTCAAGATGCTAAAATGTCTGCAGTTATTGGTAGCAGGGTGTGACGTCTTTTTGTTTCGGTAGTTTTGGATTTGCATAATATTAGAATATTTTTATTTAATGAGTCTGCCTATGTATTTTCAATGGAATAAATAGGATGGAGCTCTCACTGCTTTGTAGGTTTGCTGGTTTTCCCTCTGGTAAGTCTAGCAGAAGTTATGAAACTCTGCATTTTAATAGTTCCATGGCCCATACACGTGGATCTCTGTGGATTTAAAGTTGCCTTTGAAGTCAATGAGAACACCAGGCAAAGCTAATAGTGTCTGTGTTCGCTCTTTTGTCACATCAAAACTAAGCTGGTGTGTGACACTCAATTTCTAGGTTTTACTTTCCAATGGCATAACAACAGATGACACTCCGGTGTGCCATAGTAAACAACAAGCACTGACATCTCTTGGGGTTTTTAGAATATTTTTGCATTAATAATGTGGGGTTTTGACAACCTTCCAACTGATTTTGCTGGAGATAACGAGGACCTGTCATAGTATCTGTCTTCTGTTGCATTTTATCTGTGCTGCTGGAATCCAGCTGGAATGAAGTTGGTTGTTCCCCTCATGACATAATAAGGAGAGGGGTAGCTTTTTCCTGAAGTTCATGTACTTTCACTCACTGGACTTACTTCAGTCATACCAGAAGTTTTTTTCTGCTGATTGGCTGCCTCTGTCATCTAAACAATATTGTGTGTTGATACTCTTTCTTCCTGAGGCAGTTGCAGGATTGGAACGTACGGCTCAAATCCTGTCCATTATTGTACTTTCCTTCCATCTTGCTTGTGTTCTCTGCGTCATTGGCACCAGAATGCCTACACTTTGTTTCATCTCTCAATGTCTGTGCTTACCGGCTGTTTTCTGTCTGAACTTGAGTGCCTGTGTTCTGCTCATGCCAATGAGACGTCTTTTTCTCGGTAGTTCCACTTGTAAGGTGGGAACCTGTGTTTTATGGATGGTCCCTCCTCTGCTCGGAGCATCTGTCGTTCTCCACGACTGCACTCAGGTGGCAGATGACTCATACTTAGGACACCACAGCAATAGCATTTGATTTGTGTTCGGTTCCTTTGTTTCAAGTAACACCCCACACCCTATACCACACATGATTAAAATGATCTCTGCAGGCATAACCTGTCACGATTTTCATAGAACCATAAAATCATAGAACGGTTAGAGTTGGAAGGGACCGTAAAGATCATCCAGTTCCAACCCCCTGCCCTGGGCAGGGACACCTCCCTCTAGACCAGGCTGCTCAAAGCCACGTCCAGCCTGGCCTTGAACCCCTCCAGGGATGGGGCATCCACAGCTTCTCTGGGCAACCTGGGCCAGTGTCTCACCACCCTCGCAGTAAGGAATTTCTTCCTAATATCCAATCTAAATCTCCCCTCTTTCAGTTTTAAACTGTTACGCTTCATCCTATCGCTCCACTCCCTGATAAAGCGTCCCTCCCCATCTTTCCTGGAGCCCCTTTAAGTACTGGAAGGGGCTCTAAGGTCTCCCCGGAGCCTTCTCTTCTCCAGGCTGAACCCCCCCAGCTCTCTCAGCCTGTCCTCACAGCAGAGGTGCTCCAGCCCTCTGATCATCTTCGTGGCCTCCTCTGGACCTGCTCCAACAGGTTCATGTCCTTCTGATGTTGGAGGTTCCAGATTCATCATATTTCTTTCTTGCCGCCCTCAGCATTTGGGGTGGGGCAGTTTTTGGTATTAGTTTGGCAGCAGAGGCCTTGTCCATACAAAGCAACGTGTCGCAGATTATGGCATGAGATTCTATTAGTAGCACTAATTAAATCACTCTGGAACTGGATTTAGTTCAGAGCTGCATTCAAACTAACTAGTTGTGCGGAGAATGGAGAGTTGTTAATTTTAGGACAGAGATGGCGATACCCTAACTATACTTTCTTTTCCCTGCATAGAGTATGGGTTATGTTCTTCCTGCTTTTAAAAGCCAACTCAAAATTTATGTACATCCGTGCTCGCAGGCTTGAGGTTTAGCTGACATGTGGAGCTTACATGCACTTCCTGAAAAAGGGATTAAATTCCTCTCATGGACTAATGTTTCAGGGTAAATAAGCAGATAGTATAAAGATTGTCACTTAAAATGAAAAGTGATTACAGCTTCTGAACTAAACACTGCTGAGGATGTGCTGAGCATCAAATTTTCTCTTATTAAAACTAAATCGCAACTTTCGTATTTTAGAAAGAGTTCATTAAAACTTGTCTTATCTACGTAATTAAAGGCAAGTGTCCCTATATAGAGACAGACAAACAAATTAACATAATATGCCTCAGCTTCTCCTGAGGAATGTAATATTCTTATCTTTAGAACACTAATTGCTGCAGTTAGGGTTTTGTTAAAAATGAATTGATATTTGCTAAGAGTACAGATTTGACATGCAGAAAAAATGAGTGACTACAACAGCATTCTGATACTCAGATGAAACAAGGTATTTAAATGTTAATATAGTGTTTTTCTAATAAGAGGAAAAATATTAGTTTAGCAAATTAATCCCAGTGCATTGATATCTTTCATGGGATTGTAGTGCTTTGTTAATCTATCACATTACAGGAAGATTCAAAGTAAAAGCTGTTTCTATCATAGTAAACTGTAGCAACATGTGTAATAACAGGGAAGATTAGTTCCTGCCTACACAATTAGGCAATGTATTGACTTAATACAGTTCATGCACATACATAATAAATGGGAGTTTATTATAATATGCATGCAGCCATCTTGAATACACTGATTAGCAACATAATACAGTCAAACATAATCATATATATTTGTATTTTGTCGAGTGCAAATTAAGTCAATGTATTCCAATGTTCTGTATTAGCTGTGTTAAGCAGACAAGCTGTATGGAGATGAAAGAACTAACTGATATTTATTTCAGTAAATCCTTCCCTACGTTGACAAGTAAATATTCCACAGACTACAGATCTCCTTGAGAAGAAACAAGGCATGTACCGGAACAGAAGCAATATATTAATGGGATATATTAACAGTTTAGAAAATAATCCATAGCAATCAGCAAGGTGCAATAACAGCTGAAATGATTTTTCCTGGATCTCCAGTGGGAAGCCATGTATGCTGCGACATGGAGCAAGTGCAGTCTTGTAAATGACCGGGAGGCACTCTTTACCTAGACCTCCTCACAGAGTATTTAGCTTTGGTGGGTGCAGATCTTCTCACTCCCATTTTACTGTGCAGTGACACTCTGGCCCGAGTCCTTTAGCCAGAGATGTGCTAGAGAGATGAGATCCCTGGCTCCTGGGAGACACACTTCCCCGTGGATGTCTTGCTTTACTCTGATTCGGGCAGTATGTATCTCGCTGGTCTTGGTCTCAACTACTTGTCCCAACTAGTTGAGTTGTCCCCTCAACTACTTGAGAAAGATGGCAATGTAATTGAGAAGTCTATTTAACATGGCTCACTATCCAGGTTCCTTGCTAGTGGTATTGATGTCCCTCAGCTAGACCTCTTTTACGGGGTCTATCACATAGATGTGATAAGACCTGATCCAGGATTTCCATCCTTGCTAGGTATGCCAATAGGTCATGAATAGTTCCTCTAGGTCATGACACCAGCGTGGCTGAAGGCTTTTCATGAAGGCTTTTCATTATCTCCTTAAACAAACTTCGCTCTATTAATTTCTCGACATTTAAAAAACAAAACAAAACCAAAAACCAAACAAAACACAACAACAACAAAAAGCAACCCCAAAAACCCAAACCCAAAACCAAAAGACCCAACAAACCCTAAACTGCAAATGCAAGCAGTGGGTCTGTAGGAAGAGACATCTCTCTCACTTGGAAGATTTTTCCAAGTAATTTGGAATTTGCCACTAATTAGCTTGGAGCAACTGAACTGTCAGTGTAATTCCTTTCATCGTGGCATGACTATTAAATTTAGTTAAATTCAGGACTGTCTTCTGTGTAGCACTGTCTAATATAACATTTGTCAATCGTATTAAAACATCTAGTAGCACATAGATTTTTATTAAGCAGCAAATGGATTTTTGTTTGGTATCACAGACACATTGTTAACACATTAACTCAAGTAACAGATTAGTAGGAATGGCCATTCTTCTATGCTGCTTTGTTTTGGATTTGTGACCGATTTTTGTTGATAATACAACATGGTTCAGTTATTGCTGAGCGGTGCTTACACATCATCAAGGGCTTTTCCATTTCTCACGCCGCTCCACCAGTGAGTTAGACTGGGGTGCACAAGAAGCTAGGAGGGGACACAGCTGGGAGAGCTGGCCCCAACTGACCAAAGGGATATCCCCTGCCATACGATGTCGTGCTGAGCAATAAAAGCTGGGGGAAAGAGAAGGAAGGAGGGACATTTGGAGTTACGGAATTTGTCTTCCCAAGTAACTGTTATGGGAGATGGAGCCCTACTTTCCTGGAAAAGATTAAGCACATTTATATATATATAATGAGTTTAAAAAGAAGGATAGACATATTATGGAGCCCTTAATGAAAACTTTCTGTGGTAGCAAATACATGACTACGATTTTTTTTCCGCTGGAATTCAAGCATTATGCATACTCGAACATTACCCACCAATTAAAAGGCAATTTGAGAGAAGGAACAGCATCCTTGGCGTCAAGGGAGCCAAGATTCACAGTCGTAACTGACGGCCTTCCCTGACTGCAGCTTCACGGCAAGGCATTTCAGTGACACATAATTTACAAGATAGAACCATGTTATATGAGTTATGTAAATGACTCTAAATTATTATTCTGCCATCAATAATACAGTAATTTTAGGAACTCCTAATTTACCCAGTAGGAGAGGGGTTTATGTGGCATATGGAAATGAATGAGTAACACATGCTTCTCTTGCTTAAAACAGAGGGCTTTGGACTGTGTGATAACCTTATAACATTCACACGTCAGAAAGGATTTTTCTAAACAGTGAAGTATCTGCCCTTGGTATTAAAGATAAGGGGAGTCCCACTTGGGAAAAAGCGGGACAATCATTCTGGTTTGTTGCTGGTTTTACATTGTGCAGTCATCTTGTTTTGAATCTTCCCTAAAATAGCCCACTCTGTCAATCTAGGCAATCTGTCAATCTATATTCATTTTGTGAATGCTGCATTCATATTATATAAATGCTATAAAAATATTTTTTTTTATGTTAAAAAAAATGTTAAAATAAGAGGGCTAGATCTTTCAACTTGCTATAAATCCACAAAATCTGTTCACTCCAGGTAAAAGCAACCTGATCTGCATCTGGGGATCTGTTTTTTGACAAAAATGCAAAATAAAGATTCAAGAACTGCTTTAGACTTCTAATGAGAAAATAAAATTAATTAGTTTAGCGTTGAGTGATGTTCCTTAAAAATAGTTGAAATTGAAAGTTCTTAAAAATTGTTGACTATCCTTGAATGCAACCATGGATCCCGAAAAACGTGAAGCTTCAGGAAAAGTATGTTAAAAAACTGTGATATATGTCATGTGTGCTTTTTTGTTGGTAGAAAATGGGTTGCTTCTTATATAAAGAATAAACAGAAAATGAATAAGTTAAGAATGTAAGAAAAAAAATCAATGTTTAATTTAGTAAGGAGTAACTCAAAGTATGCTTGAGGAGCTTATGGAAATTATCTGCAGTTTGGACTGAGGGAAATAAGGTCACAAATCTCCTTATTATAGACAAGTTATAAAGTAACTTACAATATATTGCTTAAAGAAATGCTACAAAAACCAGTCCCTGATACCTTTGTAGTGTTGCTAGTTCCTTACGGCAGAAACCAGAAAAATATAAAAGTGAAAAACAGTGAAGGGAAATAAGGTCACTAAAGTATTTTTTAAAATATTACCGAATCATGATACTTAAGCACTTAAAATGGGTGAAAGCGAACCAATATTTTGTGGGGGTGTCATTATTAATTTTTTTTATTAAATGCTGTGGAGAAGTAATATGTGAAAAAAAGAATGAATACATTTAACAGATATTTTTCATTAAAAATTATACAAAACACAACCTCTTATTATTTTCTTTCTCTTATATATAAAGACGTTTCAAAGGTGTGGATGTTCCTCCCTACACATGTTCTTTTCCCATTTTTCTAATATTCCAAAGAAAAATGGGAATAAGGCAGAGCAGGAATAAGAAGGAGGAAGTAAATTATAGAAAGATGGGTAGTTTCAGTGTGGGGGGCTTTTATGAAATTAAAGAAGTGAGAATTTTCTGTTAAACTAATTTCTAAAAAACATAGTATTAGTCATCATTAAACAGAAAGTTTTGCCAAGGATGAAATACAAGATATTATCAATGAAACATTTCACCCTTGTTTTCTCATGGTAGTATCAGGTTATTTAGGATAGGGTGTCTGCTTTATCCCTGAATTTGAAGAGGGAAAATACCAAGCAAATATTGACCACATCTGACCTTGTCTGTTGTGCATCATTAATCTAACAGTGACATCAAGCTGCAAAAAATTAGGAAACACATATCGATCTCAATGGTGACCTAAAAGTGACATATGCAATGGTGTCTCAATGCACCTCAATGAGAATGAGGACAATTTTACTGCGGCACTGTTGCTTTTTGTTTGACTTTTCTGTCCAGAAAGAACTCCAAAAACCTGAATAATTTCCATAGGAGAAGGTAAGGTTTGTGCAATGTGCCATGCTAGAATAACATGAAAGCGAAGTTCTAAATTTGCCTGCTCTCCCTTCTCCTACCAAGGAGACTTGACTTTGATTTTTAAGAAGAGAAAGGTGTGGATGGCTGCAGAGAGAGTTACGGGATTTCGGTTTCGTAATGCAGTTGCGTTACTGGCCTACTTATTTGAGTCCAACGTAACATATATGATTATAAGTCATATAGCAAAGTAATGCCTACCAAAGTTGCAAATAGCTGGTGGAAAAGAAACACATACAAAATGATGTAACAAAACAATGAGGAGGAATTAGTGGATGATTAATCAATCAGTATTCAGCCAGAGCTGAATAAAAGCACGGACCAGTTAATAAAAGCTTTCCTTTTACTTTTTTGTAGTTAACATAATTCTACTTAGTAGAGTACTGAAGTGGACTGGAATTACTGGAACTGGAATTACTAAAATAATGAATAAAGTTGATGTTTAAAGTTTTTTGAGTGGACAATGAGGAAAACAAAGACTGAGAAGTTCACTGGGTCATGCGTTATTTCTTTCTACAGGGATACCATTAATTCATTCTGTTCCAGAGATTTCTTTGATCTATTGTCAAACGTAGTGTTGATTTAACACAATCACTCTGAAATTTGGATCAAAATTACGATAGTCCTCATACTGTAATATGAATATTTAAGGACTGAAGTCAGTATTTGATGGTGCCTTGGTTTATTGCTAGTTGCTGTTCTACAGCAGCTCCAGGGCGGAGTGTTGGCAGCTCTTTTCCAATTGTCTGGTAACACACGCTATTACAGCTCCTACCCATAGATAATATCATAAAGATACAGACACATTAGCGTCTCCGTCTCCTGCAAATTCTGTTCAATGAATGCTAGTTAGTTGTGTATGGAATACACAAATGTTGAATTGCTGCTGATGGAAGGAGAAGCTACCAATAACCACATTTAAACTGGAACAGCAATAAAAAAGAATAATTTTTTTTTTTTTTTTCTGAAAGTGTAATCACATAAAATAATAGCAGACCACATTATCCATTTTGTTCTTCTGAGGAACAAAATGACATTGTTATAAAAACATTAATTAATTAGATATTAAAACTATTATTTATCCCTAAGTTCCAGCTAACTTTAATACAGCCTTGAAGTAGTAATAATAATAAAAATTGTCTCTATAAAGTTATATAGCAGTACAAGTCCATGCAAAACACCTTCAGCAAAATATGCATCTTAAAAGTTTGAATCCTCTTTCCCTCCAACAATCTTCCAGGTGGTGTCTAGGAAATAAGAGGACGTCAGTATCTGAATTCGATCCAGGTTTGATTCTGAGTCTCCCGCAGCCCTGGCAGCCGCCTTTTCTAAAGTAGATTAATTCAATAAGCCAAATAGCAGCATGATCACTGCACCCTGTCGGTGTGACACCTGCGCTAAAACCACTTCAAAACAGGCTGTTTTGTACAGACTCAGTAGTGTCTTGAGTTTTGATTCTGTGGGAGAAGCAGTAGTCCTTTCTGGAGCTCTCGGTTCTCTGCCATGTTGATAAGTGCCTGATTTGCTGCTGATAATCACTTTCCTCTTCATTAATTGCAGCTCTGTTTTTCTATCAACACTTCACATAGCCAGTGCTAGACATTCCAATACTAATGAATTTGATTACACTGTACAAGATAATGGATGAAAATAGCACAATATCAACTCTTCTGTGAAAGACCGTAAACTTCTGCATTAGTATTTTATGTTCGAACAGCTTGCTGCTTTCTTCATGACATTGTATTTATTCTGACTTGATTTCTAGCTCTCAGCATGATGAATGCGCGTATTCTTAATTTCTCATAGGGAGGTTGGCAAGCTCTGTAATAGATAACTTCAAAGCATAATGAAAAGAAAAATGCAATGAGCCATATTTAGGACTCTTACCATTTTTTTTCCTTATCATTTTGACTGATGAAAATGGAGCAGTATGATCTATGGGAATGTGTAATTTTTTACTTGGGAGGCTTCAAATACTGCCTTGCTGGGCTTTTGAAATGGCATGATTATGACTGGATTGCACATCGCCAAGAAGAATTCCATTTTTCTAAGAACATAGTCAAGTAAAATTATCAAGATTATAAAGAAGTTATGGCTTATTTGAGCCAGCAAAAAAGACAGCTGCAAACTGACCATTTTATCAGCTTTTTTTCTCGTCCCTACATGCAGTTTAACATTTATACATTCCTCTTAACTTTCCGATTTTTTTCTGAAGAGGGTATTATGCATGGTCTAGTAGAAATAAGCTTGATTTTTCCAGGAAGACTGACAGAGGAAAAATTGATAGGCAGACATCAGCCAGTGTTTTGAACATTTAGGGAGTAGGGAAAGTAATTTCGAAACCTTAAGCGCCCTGACCCTTAAAACTGAAGTTGTCTTGAATAGGTTTCAAGTCTTCCAGGTAAACTGTACTAACCCCACTAAAATCAGAAATAAAATGCTTTTCTAAATAAAAGAAGAATGTTAAGCCGATATATTATTTTGCAAACTATATTATTTTAAAAATCATCCAAAGTAATCTTTCCAACAATGAGCTTTAGTTTTCTGGATAATCTAGTACAATTTTTCCCCTGCTCAAAGGGTCTTGGTGCAATTTTAGAAACATTCAATAGCAACAAAATGGACATAGGCAGTATCGAAATACAGGCAATTAAAAAAAATAGTTGTGGTCAGATCTATTTATTTCTGCAGCAGAATTCCTACTGCACAAGGAGCCGAGGTGACTTCTACAGCCAGCTGCTATTTGACGCAGACAGAGCTGGTGGTCTCAGGCACTGGTCCCAATAACAAAGGCACTGCTGAAGGTGCAATAGCCAGCTTGGTTTCTAAAACCATTTTCAGAAAAAGGTAGACTTAAGTTTTCAGCGATTCTAGCTGTTCAATGCTTTCTGAAATTAAAATCCACTTGAGGAGAATAACTGTGAAGAACTGAGGCTTAGTACTTAATTTTATTAAAAAAACCCCGACTTTCGGTGCTTGAAAATACTCCAGATATGGGAAGATGTAGATGGCTGACTGGTTTTGTGGCCTCTCATGGAGGAAAACCTAATAGCTACCAAGAGCTCAGGAGCATGGACGAGCAAATGAAGGTACAGTGGAGTCAGAAGGCGACAGCAGTGTCTCTGGCAGTAACCACTGGTTTGACTGGGCACCATTAGGCCAAAGCTTGAAAACTTGGGAGTGACAATATAGGTGAGCAGCATCCGCTGCTTGTCAGTCCAGAGTTGGCTTGTCCAAGGACAGTTTCTTCATTACCTGGAAGAGATGAGTGATGTTTTACTGGAAAGGCAGCCAACACAACACTGTGCCACACATGGGTGCACCTATAGTGGTGGAAGCACTGAAGTAAAACTCAGAGTACAGTCCTCAGAGCTGGAGCCGACACATTTTTCAACAGTTTTAAGGAGGCAGTATATTTTTCGTAAGTATTAAGGAGATAGTTATTGAGTATTTGGGAAACTGGACAGAAGTGGGAGGTCAAAATAACCACTTGTGGGGAAGAAGCAAGTGTAGATCTTTTTTTTTTCCCCCACAGAAAACCCAAGCCTCTGGTAAACCTGAAATGGAAGTAGATTTAGGAGGAGATCCTAAAAGAAAGATGGCAGGTCTGGGCCATAGCACAACCTGGTCTAGTGGGAGGTGTCCCTGCCCATGGCAGGGGGGTTGGAACTAGATGATCTTTAAGGTCACTTCCAACCCAAACCATTCTGTGATGGTGTAAATAGGCGATCGCTTAGCTCTTGTTGAACAGTTGTGTGGTTGATACAGTGTTCACAAAACCCTTAAGTGGGTTGATGATATCCCTCCATTAAAGATAAATAGCTAAGGAAAGAGCAATGAATCATGGGTAATAGATCCAGTTTGGAAGAGACTTCAAGTGGTCATGACCTATTCTGTCCCCAAAAGTTTGGATGGCAAAGTTAAAGCCTAAGAAAGCGGCATACTTTCAATCTTTCTTCATGTCTGGGGCAATGATTAAACGTTAAAATATTCTTGGTTTCTGTCAGTTATGAGGAAACCGTATTATGAAATCTGATCTCTCTCCTAATAACACAGATAAAGCATCCCCATGGGATCTGCAGCAACTGTTTTCACATGAGGCTAATAAGATCTGTAACTTTAATTGGCTTTAATGTGACAGATGCTTTTGTCCTTTCTAAAGCACCAACCATATTGTTTACACTTTCACTAAGGTTTTTTTCAAGCCACTGCTACATTTTCTCTGTCTCTTTTTTCATCCTTTCGTTTCCTTTGTCTGTTCCGAGTCCTTTCAGCTCTCATCATCATGCTTCCCCACCACCCCCTACTCAACCTCTGCTCCTCGTACATGTGGTACCCAGCCCTGGTACTTCCTCATAGCTGTATACTCTCTCCGCCTCAAATCACAAGTCTCACTGGCAGCACCCAGCAATTGGTATATCCAATAGTAATTATGATTGTCACTGCTCAAGGGATGGCAGAAAAAGGAAAACAGAAGAGAGATTTTTTTTTTTAAGAAAGTTGCCTTATGATTTAGCAAGTTGAATTTGTATTTTCAGTGCTTTCTATATGTACTGCAAATCTTCTCTACCTTATCACACAGACAAATTAGTAGATTAGTTTGAAGCATGTCAAGTTCTATCAAAATGGAAATGCACTAATGATATCTTTCTTTGTTTTCAGAAAACAGATACATATTCTAAAAAAACTACTTCAATCTATAGTTTAAAAAATTATGACCAGTTATTTCCCTTTCTGCTATTCTAGCAGTTTTGTACAGATTCTCATGACATTAAAGGAAAAACATCAACTGTAATTGGATCCTGGTCCCTGAGGTTTATTGTTCGAAGATTATATCGTCTATAACCCTGCCATTGACGGCCCTGGGCCCAGGATGTTACACAATACACAGTCTGAGTGCAGCCATGCAGAATGTCTATCTCGTATCTTTAATGAAGTGAAAAACATCACCAATTGCTGCTCTAGCTTATTATGTAACTTTAAAATAGTATGAATTTTTAGCTAACTTCAGATAATTAATAACTGTATATAATGCATTTTCATGAAACATATAATGTATAATTGCTCAGACTTGCACTTGCTTTTTGTTTGTGCTAATTAATGAAGAATCTGCATGTGGTTGAGAGGCGTAAAAAGGAAGGTAATTAGAAAAACAAGACTATATCTTCATATACACATATGCAGAAGCCAAGGTGATAGAGTTGTCTATATTCTTCAATTTATTTTTTTATTGAGATCAATCTAGTAAGTTGCTATTTATACTCCCTGCATCCTGGGGGATTTTGCATTGTCATTAATATTCTGTTGCATAACTAACATGGTAGCTTGCTGAAGCATTAATATAGTGTTATATATATGGGCCCTAAAGTATGTGTTAGATATCCATTTTATTTTGAAAATCTTCATTCCAGCTACTTCTGTAAAAGAAGGATTTTGCAATATTGAAATAATTGTGCTCAGAGTATTAATCATAAAGTTTAAGAAGGAAATATTTTATTAAATAAAGAGTAGGGGGTATGTTGTCCTCAAAGATGATGCTCTTAAAAATACAAAAACATCATAAGAACTTCCCTTTGTCCTGAAAATATTGCAGTTGTGACAAGTGCTGTAACTTGCAGACCCATGTAAGTAAAGATGGTAGAAGCAATATTAGCTGTGCCAGTTGTCCACACTAGTTAATCTAGGATTCCTCTTCAGGCAATTGAGAGATACACGATGCTGCAGAAGGAAATTCGTACCACCCATCTCAAGTGTTTAAAGACTGGATGGGATTACTCGCCTTCTGGAGATGTCTGCCTCCCCTCATTAAAGAAGGAACATAGATAAATATACAGCCGAGGTGACGACTACTTACTTAATTAAGGCTTCATGACACATCAACAGTGGAGCTCAGATTTTGTTTTCCACACATACATAAACTTAGTGCGTAATGAGCTAACAAAAGACTTTGTTTAGTCTTCCAACAATATTAAGTTTTGAACCCAATTCAAATACAGTGGTAATGCGCATAGGTGTCCATGACAATTATATTCCAGCAAAAATATGCGTGTTCACCAGAAAAAGAGCATACTTACACGATCAATAACTTTCCTATCCATTGCCTAATATTCTTAGATATATTACACCAGTGGCATTTGGGAAATGAATTGACACATCAGTAATAAATCAGATTTGGGATACAGTATTGTTTATTGCATACTAATGCAACCTATAACGTTAATGGTTTTCCAAAGGTGTAAACATTTCAGAAAGCTTTGATGTAGGAGAGCTGGGCATCTAATCAGATGGGGACATTTGTAATTGGATAGCATATGTAGGTTACCATGATTGTTAGTATTGCAATGCCGTAGTAATGGAGGACTTCCTCACCACGGATTTTCCCTCTGTTAGCTTGATGAATACCAGGAGGAGATTGCTTCCACAGAGCTGACAAAGAAACTCATTTAAATTAGAAGCTACCACAAACACACAAAATAAACAAATAGTGTTTTTCCTAAGGTGGTTTTTTGTTTGTTTATTTTTGTTTCATTTAAATCTCTTGAGCTGTCAGAGAAAAGGATTTTAGTTTAGTAAGTCAATAAACCCTCTATTTTATAGTGTATTGTTCTTTGTGGGTTTTTTTTTGCCTAGGCTAAAAGCTGCCATTCTGCAGTGACTGATAACTCATTTTGCTCTTTTGATTTCTTGCCGTGCATATTTGAAGAGCATCTTCTAACTTACACACAGCTTGTTTTCCTTTCTCCTTGTGATTGGTTTTGCTCCATGTTTATTGTGTTACCTGTGCCTAAAGGCTGTTTTCTTGTGTGGGAACAGCCCATGCGTCTTCTGATTTTTGCCATATGGTATGTTTTACTTCTCTGTGTGATATACTCTCAATCACATTCATCAGCACATTCCCTGAAAGGCAACTTCGACACGGCTCTTTGCATACACAGAAATAAGCGTTTGCACTTTCCTGTTGGAAGTCACCGAATATATCTGCTCCCCGGCAGTGTAAATTCTCCCTTTTCGCTTCCTTGGGTGGCTACGGGGACGTGTGTTTTGGAGGTACGTGCTGTTATGAACTTCCTCAGGGAGGAACTGGTGATCCCTGTGTGTGAAAGGCAGTGCTGTGCAGGCAGCGATAGGGAAGATCAAGCTCCTGAAGAATTAAGGAGCGGGAATTATGGGAAGGGAGATTTGTTAGGCTATAAATTCCTTATCTCTTTCCGAAAACAGAACGCTATAATCGTCTCTGTGGGTGAAACTGTTTCATTGAAGAAAGCTTACACAAACCTAAACTTTATTTTAGGCCTCATTGTAGCCAATAAGGCAAACTAGTACAGTACCATTGTATTGTATGTGATTAAACTCTACACATTTACAGAAAATAAAGGGCATCAATACCAACACCTTGTTCCAATACAACTGACTTCAGAGACTGAACGTCACCAAGGACATTGTCAAAAGATTTGAAGCAGTAAAAAAAAAAAAAGGTTTTGAGTCATCTGTGTAAGTGTGAATAAGGCAAGATCTTGTGTCACATCATTATGCACCGTACCTGTGCTGGCATCCTCCCTGATTACCCATCAGTTATACTAGAGGAGTTTTACATAGTTATGTATACGTTTACTAAACTATACCTGTTAATAAGCAATTTTTCCCAGTCTGTTATTCTCATTCTTCACATCCCACTGTGTTTTGGCTGCCTTTCAAAACTTAGCAGTACCTGCATCTTTTAAAAACAACAGCGACTGGTCTCTTGAATTAGGATTTTCCTCCAGCATCTCTTAGCCAAAGCACTAACGTGTCTGAGCTCCATCACCGACTGAGGTCTCCAACACGCAGCGATGAGTTCTGCCAGCGTTACGGGAGAACCAGGCCCCCCAGCTGGTCGCCACAACCGGAATGAATCTATCTCATCCCGCTTACTGATAACACACAAAAGTAATCATATTGCAGTGGAAAGCACACAATGCAATATTATCTTTTGTAGATGTCATGGCAGAAGAACAAATCTGCACCTGAGAGCGGCAGAAGATGCAGATAACTGGCTTCATTTTAACCCAGTGGCTATCTAGATTAACTCACAGTCATGTCCTCCAAAAATACAAATTCTAATCTTCCTTCCCTGGGTTCGCCCACACCTGTTGCTTTGTTGCACTGATTGGAGATGAATTATCTAGATGTCTATAAAACCAGAATGCACATTGTTACTTCTTCCAAGCTGATCACAAAAATTCACATCCAGTCTCACTTAGGAAAAGATACCACACAATTTCTGGTTAATCACTGGGGGCCAAAGCCTGTTTAGGAAACCCTGTTGAAATCTATTTTTTTTTTTCCACTATGAAAAGAGAGTTCAGATCTCAAAGCTGACCGTAGGAAACTGCCAACCAGGGCAACTAATGCTAATGCTCAGGTGAACTCAATATGTCAAGAGCTTATGGAGACTGGAAAAGCTGCATGGAGATCCTTGTGCTGCTAACGCTCCTGGAGTAAGAATGTAGGCAAAAGATTAATCTTAATAACCTCATTTCTGGGCCTTTAATTCAAGAGACAATTTTGCACACAAAACGAACACACAAACAGCACTCAGAGGAGACAGTACCACCAGTGATAAGATGCTCACTAGAATAAATCGACTGCTTTTAATTTATGTGATTTTATGAAACATGAGGGTGAGAAGTGTGTGTTCTGGGATGCATCTGCAGGTGGTTGTTGTTGAAATGAGAGCTGTGCCGTTTGTTTGGCTTGCTGCAGAATTACCTCATAGGTTGGTGCGTTAAGATAATTGGCTAATTGGCACTGAGTTACCACAGTTTGCTGGCTAATAAATAGCAGCAGCTGAGAAACTGGTTTAGATGTGATACTGTGAGTGAGTGGATGCTGTGGAGCAGGAGTGAGCCACTACAGATCATACAAAATTAAGGTAGCCCTCTTTGTCATCTGCAGTTCTTGTATAAAGTTCTTAAGCACTTAGTTGAGTTGTTTCTTAGTTCAGCAGAAGGTTAAAATGCCTGCACAACAATGTTCCTCAGGTAGAAACAATATCGTTCATATATCTTTGTGGATTTTGAAGCTGAATTTTCTAGTTGCTTTCTTAGAAGTAGTAAAATGATTTAAGTTTGCAGTTCAGCTGTGTGTTTCATTGCTACTCTTTTTTAATGGAGTTTATCAACTTTTTGGAACACTTGCTAAGTAGAATGATTTTAATGAGAGATAGTTCATTTTCCAAGAAATATGTAGTAAGATAAGTTAACTATATTCCCTTTCATACAGGGGTATTTTTGCAAAGAAAGTGACATTGAAAGGCACACAAGAACAGGTGCCAAGATTCATGTTGTGTTAAGAAATTGGAACAGGTCAGAAGATGGAAATATATTTCAATTTCATTCTATATACAGCAGAACATTAGTTTGAGTGTTCCAGTTAAATTAAGAAAAGCCTGGGTGTTTTTGTAGCACAGTAGGCACAGGGGAGTGGAGGGCCATGATGCTTACTCTGGTCTGTTCTCTGTTGGTATCAGCTCCTCAGTGTGCTCCTTTGAAAGAGTAGGTCCCTCTGAGGGCAAAGTACAGATAAATTTCCTGTGAATCAGATAGATATTTCTAAAAAGCATGTGTATTTACCTTTGGTAGATGCTCAATTTCAACAAATGCTGACATTCTTAAATGATTTCCCTAGAGGTCTAATACTTCAGCTTTTCTACAGTAGCGTCATTCTCCATCGGCCAATTCCTCAACTCTTTAATTCTTTCAGTTCTAACAAGTTGCCCAGATTGTTTGCACCTGCCAAACAAAGGATGGCAAGGGGTTCTTCACTGCTGTAGGTAACCTTTGAATTTCAGAAAAGTATCATCCTGTGGTATTTAACTAAAATGTAATAGGTTTGGATAGCTTATTTTCCCATCTTATTTCATGCCTTAATAATTATACAAAAAAAGAGTTTCTGGGTAGTCATTGGGCATGATCAGGTTTTGTTCTTGTATTACTTTGCATGGGGGTGGGGGGAAAACCCTAAAAAAGTATTTGCATCATTAAAAACAGCAATAGAATTCATGGGACATTAAAGTAAACTTCCCTAATTACTATAATTTAAATTTACAACATTAATACCCAGAAAACCTATTATAAATAAAAGCTTTTAAGCAGCGGAGAATTAAATCCACTAAATTCCATTAGTGGCATCTGATATAGAAACACATTAAGAAGGCTGAACACCACACTGGTTGCTTAGTTAGTTAAATCCATTAGTACTAAATACATTCATTTCATCAGCTGCTCGGTTCAAGGGATCGAAGCTCGAAATCTGTTCTTTTGAAGTGAATGAGGTGATTTCTTTTAGATGAGAAGTAAAGAGTGACTTGTGTCACTGTTTTGGTAACTGGTCTCACAGGTTTCACATTTTATGTGCATACTTTGTCATGATAAAAGAAATAATATGCAACTTTGACTTAACCGCTTTCAAATACGTGAATGTGGTGAAAAATGTATGCAGCAGTCTGAGGTAAAAAAAGACGTAGTCTAGAATTAGGCCCCTTTTATAACAACCCTTCAAAGAAAACCCCACCAAGAAGAGACTGAAAAAGAGACTAACATTATTCTCGGGGACTCAGGCCAAAGCACAGAGAATCAAATGGAAATCACTTATTTCCTTTGGGTTTAATCAGGCTTAGATTTTGTTTGCTTTTAATGAAGCTACGCAGTTAAGAGAAAATTAAAGTAAACAGACCTACAGCATTGTGCAGGAAAGCCTTATGCATCAGAATGCTCCCAAACCTTAAAAAGGGAAACTTTTCTTAAAACAACCAAGTAAAGATGTGGGAGAAGCAATAAAAGTGTCTCCTTGGAGAAAGAACTTTCTCCATCTGATGCATTGAGAGAGAGAGAGAAACTTTGGCAAACCATTCAATGGGAGTGGAGGACATTCACCGCGGTGGGGAATAACCAGCAAGGATGTGGGTTGTCTGACAGCTGCTGGGCGTTCGGTGCTGCTCAGGGTGTGAGAATTCCCCCCGCGACACTACCAAAAAGCAGACAAGAATGATAATGGAAGAGATTCAGAGAAGTTCTGTCCTGGCAGTTATGAAGATAGTTTTCCAAGTGTTGATCTGTGCTCATGTTTGTATGTTGATGAGGGCCAAGTGCATATATGTGCAAGCTGGTGTGTAGGGTTATACCATTTAAACTGGTTATTTTAAGACAATACTTATCTAGGAAGGCTGCCATGCAGGTCTAAATTTTCTTGTCATGTAATACAATTTCTGCCTCTTCCTTGACCACTTGTGGTGTCACTTATTGTGAACTGAAAGGACAGAATATCGTCCTAATTATCAATTCTTGGATTTGGAGTATGTTTGTGCTTTCTGTATTTAGGTACCATAAGCATACGGTCCCTACTTCCTTCTCTGTCAGCTAAATTTCCTTAGTCCCTAACAGAATCACCTGAGAATTGTGCTGGATGGTGCATTAAAATGTCCAGTTACCGTTTGCTTTATTCAGTTTCCCTAGGACTATAGAAAGCTGAACTCAACCTATCACCTGCTTAAGCTTTGTTTTTCTTGTTTCGACTATGTCTCTTTCTCTGAATTACAAGGAAAAAACAATCAGTTGATCTGCTGTTAGTTTACATGTGAGCTGCTTATTTGCCCTGAAATTGGCTTTTACAGGCCCTTTGCAGACCACACTTGACCACAGTCATTTTCATAGTTAATATAAACCTTACAGGTTCCAAGATGTCCGAGGCCAATGCCTGTAAACCAACTCCTGTACTCAGACAAAAGAAATTAATCCTTCATTAACTACCAATGGCTAGTATGTTTTGTTATTTGTAATTAATTGATAAAAGTTTTAGGGTAGTATATTAATACTAAATATGATTTTATTACATTTATTTATGCTTTGGAGCTTCTCAATTAGAGAGGTATCATCTGAGATGATTAAAGTCTGGTGGAGAGAGAGAGAAATACTTGAAAAAAATCATTAAAATAAGGGTGGAGAACAGTCATCATTGTTGAGGAGGAAGGGAAATAGTGTATGACCGACTACTGCGAAGTCAGCTGCTGAGTGTTCAAAGCCGCCGATGCTTGGAGAAGGCATCTGAAAAATTCTCCCATAAGACCACCAGTAATCATAAATGAATAGACATGGGTTTACTCCAAGAAAATTCAAAAGTCAGTTTCAATTTTTTTACATCTTACCTGGGACAATGCCAACTTCCATCCAGGAAAATGAAAAACCAAAATCTTGCTCATTCATGGGTTGAGTGTACCCCTCAGCGTTTGTACAGCACTAAGACAATAGTTCTCCAGTGCAAACTTCAGCCTTTGGGTGTTACCACTGCATAAATATTAACTAGTAATTGGAGCCAATACCCTCCATTTCCTGAACCCTTTGTGCAGTTCAGCTTATGTCAGCTCTG
The DNA here is from genome assembly GCA_013398915.1 of Dromas ardeola. Taxonomy (NCBI): domain Eukaryota; kingdom Metazoa; phylum Chordata; class Aves; order Charadriiformes; family Dromadidae; genus Dromas; species Dromas ardeola. The sequence goes on along the minus strand of VYZM01002163.1, from coordinate 35,113 downwards.
GGCTTTTTATTGTACTGTGTTTATGGCTCATCCCCTTTTAAATTGGGCCAAGGAATTGAATCATTTTGCTCCATTGGCTATAGAAATCACAAGAGAGGAAGAAAGCAGAAATCAAGAGGACAGAACATTTTAATATGAATTTTGCTTGAACGTATTAGAAAATACTCTAATGACCGCGGTCTAGATAGTGCCACCATGAATGAAGTTCATAAGTAATTCCCACTATGACAGTTATGTTTTTTCCTTAAATTCTGGATGCTTAAAAGCATTTCTTGCCAGCTGTGTTGGGTTTTTTATGAGTCTTTGGGACTCAGATTGAAATTTATTACACTATCATTAGCAGATTGGGTTTTTTTTGGTTGGATTTAGAGGTAATTATACTTAATGCTGTGATTATTTCCGTTATCATGTGTACACAGTTGATGCTTTATTTTATATGTGCTTAGCTTGGTTTATAATCTGACAACTGGTGTGTTAACTGTTAAACTCTTAAATTCAGTCCAGCTTTCTATCTGTGCATTGATGTCCAATGAATCTAATGCAGAGGATCCTTCCAAAATTAACTCTTAAAGTTCCTGACTGCTGCCACATACTTAAATTCTTAGATTTTAAAATAAATCTGTCTTTTTATTTAATTTCTGGGGGGAAAGTACTTTTTCTAACCATTCAATTCAACATTTGTATGAGTTCAAATTTCAAGTCTCAGGTGAAAATGGAAGCTCTAAAACAATGAAAATCAAGCTGTCTGTATCCAGCCATTCTTATCACCCTGGTACGTGACTGCCTTACCAAGTCTTCAGTACATGAGCAAGAAATTCTGTTTTTTTCTCGTTTCCCTTGCAGTAGTTCCGTGTTCACTCATAGTTGTTTATGAAGAGGCGTTAGACAGTAAAATTGAGAGTGAAGATAGCAAAAAATAAGGGAAGAAAAAGATACTCTGAGGTTTTGAATAGACCTGCCAGTACAATAATTATGTTTTACAAAAGGAGTCTAAACTGAAAAAATGAAAATCTCTAGAAGTCTCTTTATCATTATAAAACAGATATATTTCTAAATATTCCTTTTTGTAGAAATTTTACAGTAACCTTCCTGCAGGTTTCTGGGAGCGGTTCTAAATCTGGTCCTCTCTCCTGCCTTGAGACTACCTAAGTAATGCTGATCTCTTTTAAAAGAAGAGTCCGCTACATTTTTTCTTTGTTCCACCAATTGGAAATAGGCAAAAGTTTTCTGAGGAATAGATTTTAAATTAGATGAACCAAAAGATTTAAAGAAGACTTAATTTGCTATAAAAACCCTCATAACCCTTCCTTTTCATTTCCCCAGCACAAGATGCATTTGGGTCTTTTTATTACTTTAGAAGCCCAAAGATTCCCAACTTGCTTAGATGCTTTTTGACAGTTTTGAGAAGTGCAAAATATATCTCACGATGCATAAAGTATTCCACTTTTATTGCCTGAGAGGATCTGCTCACTCCTGTTACATCCAGTTCTGCGGAAAACAGAACACGGCTCCTTTGCTAGTTATAATAGCTCAGCAGTCACTGGGTTTTTTTTCCTCTTTCTTGTGTTCTCTCTCTCTCTCTCCCCCCGCCCCTCCCACCCCAGTAACCTAATCATTTGCACAGCAGAATCAAAGCCTCATTGATTCAGGAAATTTGGATTCAATCTTGAATATATTTCCATAACTATCAGTGTGGGGACTTGCTTAGGAACAGGTGGAATATGGGCTGGTGATTCCATCAGGGACTTATCAATACAGGGCTAGACCAGCTTAGATGTGTTTACAAAAAAGCTGGGCATGAGGAGGTTCATGTATAGCCAACTTACGTATTTCTACACCTCTTTCTCCCCTCCTCCTTGCTCTGGAGCTGGTCTATGCAAAGTGTTTCCGAGTTTGCTACTCCTGCTACTCAAAATAAGGTCGGGTACCAAAATGGGAAAGTAGTAATAAAAGCATTGATTAAAAAAATAAAGTAAAATTCCCTATATATAGCTTTCCAGACAGCGTTTCTCCTTTTGATCAGAAATGGCTGTTGGTTTAATCCTGAATTGCTGGCAGGTCTACAGTTGCTTTGTGAAAGATCTGACAGATAAGGCATAGGACTAAAATATAAGCTGCTTAGAGAAAGGGAGCATAGGCAGCAGATCAGGTTAGAAGAAAAAAAAAACCTGTCTGTTATTGCTACTTCAAGAATCATAACGTCTTTGGTTTGATAAACTATTTCCCCATGTAAAATGACTTAAGAGGAACACTTCCATTCTGCTGTATTTTGAACAGAAATAAGCTTATTCCTAATTCTCTGGGGTTTTACGATGATTCTGTGAACAACAGGAGGCAAATCTGCAGGCTTTTCCCATTAAATTCATGCTGGTATATACTTGTCTCTATACTTTATCTAGGATAATGATAGCTTCCCAGGTGCAAAAGCCATCTTTTGATTTCAAATGTACGTGAGAGGTATTTTGACTAGGAAACCCTACGTCTATTACTATGATGAGTATAAGATGTGATACTTGTAGATTTTTTTGGAGCCTTTTAATTATTTTTCAGATGTCATGCAGATATTACCAGGGAATGAGAAATACCCATTTTCCAAAGACATAGCAATATCACATCATCACAGATGCGTCCCTTTCCTCAAGAAAAGTTTTGAAGACCTGGCCTGAAAAGGCAAGTTCTAGGGCATTTGAAACGATGTCTCATGTCATGGTGCGGCATCCCTGCCAGGCACCATGCAGTCATCATCGCTACAGGATGAAATGGTAAAGGCAACAAGAAAGACTTTGTTCAAGAACACTGCAAAAAGCCACAGCGGATAATGACGACTGATGTGTAGCAGCAGTAGCATAAGGTCATAGGAAGGAAAAATGAAACAGCAGAAATATAATAGCGGGTCGCTTCAA
>VYZM01002163.1:15434-32198 GCA_013398915.1 Dromas ardeola | reverse complement strand
CTTATCAGTCACCACTGTTAATGAATGTGGATGAAAGGAAGGCAAGGCATTTTGTAATTTGAGAGCTGCCTAAAGGGTTTAATTTTGTGTTTGTTTTCACTTACTGAGTAGGGTGAGGTAAGAACTTAACCTTTTCCTAGTAAAAGCAGACCGTGTCCTGAGGCAGTGGAGGTTGTGCTGCTCCAGGCATTTTGGGGGAGGAGAGGAACTGGGGAACAAGGGAGACATGTGGAAGCGAAGTGGAGGAAAAAGCAGAGTACTTATCCTGTTCCAGATGTTCCCAGACACTAATTCATCCAGTGAGTAGTGAGTAAGAAAACATAGATATTTACTGATCCATTGCTTTTCTGCAGTCTGACCTTCTATTCATTTAATGCTAAATTTACCTGAGGTAGGTTTAAGTGTAAGATCAATGAGGATTTAAACCAGAGACACAAAAATGCTCATTCTGTCCTCTGCCAAATGAATCAATTAACTGACAATCTGGCTGAAAGAAAAATGAAGCTTTAAATTCATACTTGGACCCAAACTCAAGGAGACCTGTGCTATTTCCTAAATTATGGGACAACATGTATTTTCTTTCTCTATGTGCTTTTTCACGTGGAGTTCTAGCTGTACCATAATAGATTACCCTAAGTACCCTCGTGGGGTTTATTCTTAGGACAGGTGATAAGCAGTGTATCAAATTCACAATAGTCCAATTCAGTCCTGAGATTTTTAGTCTTTGATACAAAAGGTGTATTAAGTTTGGGTGAAGTGCAGATCTGTCTCTAGTTTTGTGGCTTATCTGAAGAGAGTTCCAGCTTTGAGACTCCTGTGTTTTCTTCATTGCTCCATGCAAAAAGTTATAGCGAGTACAGACAACTGCTGATGGGAAATTAAATTTCTTCCTCCATCTCAGAGGCCAAAAGCGAAGAGGTGTGTGAAAGGCATACTTACTACTGCTGTTCACTGTTCTTGCCATACTACAAGAAGCTGCTTTTATTGCACAGTAAATAAAGGAGGAAGCTTAGTAAGTGTTGATTCATGGTTGGTTCTGAACATCGTATAAACAAGATTTGAGTGATGGCAGGTGAACTGTTGGGAAAGTGACTATCTGATTAGGTCTTCAGTCAGGGTAAGGCTGAGTGAGTAATATCGGAAAATAATAAGGTAGAACTTTGAATTTCAGGCCACACAGATAGGCAGAGAAAGGCCAGGACTTGGAGAGATGCTCTATGAGTCAGTAATAGGCTGACAGATTCCAGAAAGAAATGAAAGTGTTCAGGAGGAATTGTTGTGTACCCAGAGGTTGCGTGTGAGTAATATAGACGGAAAGAAATTAGCATTATCAGAGAAAGGGCAAGGAAGTTAGATACAGAAGTGCAAGAAACAATCAAAGATAAGAGAAAATGTGTAACAACCTCGTCTGGGAAGAATGAGAACGCTTACAATGTGAAAGCATTTGGGAGAAATTACCATGAAATTGAAATTAAATTAGAAGTTGCATGGAAGTATGGGTAATTAAGAAGGCATTCTGAAGTGTGTAGGTATGTTTATATGTATATATACACATACATAAATGAGGGCAGTCAGGTTTCTGAAGGACAATGAGGACAATCTAGTTATGGTGGAGACAAACATTTCCTAGCACTATAAACTAATTGTGTTTCTTAGAGCTTTCAGGAGGGTTGCTGGCAGAATATCAGTAGAAAAAAACCATGCTTTTCATGCTAGGGAAAAAGAATATTGCTAAACTCAAAAGCTTGCCAGAAATCTTTACTCAGATGCTGAGTTTAATTTGCAAAGTGTTAGATGTGTTCAGGTTTTATTTTGGACTCCTGAAGCTGGGTACGAAGTACCAAAATCATTGGTAGAAAGTAAAGCAAGACATCTCAGGAAATCTGTAACTTTATGTTAAAGCCTGGGTTTGTTTTCATTTTGGAGAGGGAAGAGAGAAGGAATGGGTCTACTTTTATGGTCTCCAAGTGGTCATACATTTGGATGTGCAGTTCAAAAAAATCACCAGATGAATATGATTCAAGTCAAGAGTGAGGTAGTAGAAATGGTTGTTCTTTTATATGGCTTTAAACTCCTTTGGTGCCCCAGAAACTGACCTTCAGCTGGCATGGCATAGAACAGATCCTGATGTTCTTTTCCCCCATTACCTTCAATGGGAATATCTTTGGACTAAGAACCAGCTCAGTGTGAGCAAGAATCTCAAGCAAGCTTTAAAATAGATATCTTTCAACTAGTCAAATTCTAATACTTACTTTCATCTCGGGCTATATTTTTTTTTACCACTGAAAAATCCCTTATTTCAATACAACCAATTTAAAGTAGAAGTCAGAATATGAGCGGAAATATAGTGCTGAGTGAGTCTCCAAAGGATGTCTTAATGCTAGAAATTCTTTTGCAACTTTGTGCCAAAGTATTACTTTATAATCTGTCAACTATTTAGCCATAATTACAGCTTCTCTGTTTTGTCCCTACATGGGAATTTGTTTCTTTTATAATTTTTAATTTCCCAGGAGGTCTCATTAATGGTTGAAACCATTTGCTTGATTTCCCTTTATTAAATATACTGAAAAGTCAGCTGTCTTGGGGATAAAATATGATTTCATAATTAGGAATACATGTTTATTCCCTGTGCTGTGTTTCTGCTTTATTCTTATTTCAGTGTCTTCTCTGAAAGTAAACGTTTAGGATGGATAAGTAAAGTTGGAGAGAAACACAACTTACTCCAGACTTTTCTCCCAATTTTTTACTCTTTTTCATGTAGCATGCATTTTCTTTTGAATTATTTATAAAATTAGTTGGGTAATGAAGTACAGATTTGGAGTAAGTGGGAAATTTTTGCCTTGTAGTGAGGGCTCTGTGTGATGGCAAAAATACCCTTTTCTTTACTTCTCAGGGTCTGCTCTTGTCCTTTGTTTGACAACAGTTAATTTCCCTAAGTAACTTTTTTCTTGATCTAGTAAAGGTAGAACACAGCAGTAATGAAACATCCAGCTGAGATGAAGATTCTCGTGTTCTTTCTATCAACACTTTTGTGGAGTTTGCTCTTTCTCCTCTAATTTAATATTATTACCGCTTGTTACTTATGTTCTGGTGTCATCCCTAAACCCCAGCATAGCCTGTCTGTCCTGCTGTGCTAGCGCTGTGTGTGGACAGTGATCAACATGTGGAAATTATAGTACTGAGAATTGAAATTGCTTCTCCAAGGTCAGAAATGTAAGTAAAAAAAAAAAAAAAAAAGCATCTTTCTTAATTACACATTAATTATGCAACCCACCAGGCAGCATTACCTCCGTTGCTAAACGTGGTACTCCTATTCTGAAGTCGTCTTTGGCGCCAAACACAACAGTTGCCTTTCAATCCAAACTCAAGGTTTTACAGTGTTTCCTATCATCTGAATTCTGCTTATTCTGATGATCTCTGTATCTTTCATCCTTTCCCCTGTAGCTGCTTCTCTTATGTAGATCTGTGTCCTCTCAGCACTTAAATATACCTGCTTATTTATTCATTCATTCATTGATTCAGTAATACAAAGCGGGATTTACAGTTACGGAGACTCGTGATATGAAAATGGATGGGAAAAGGGGAGACCAGATGTCCTGGGGACAGATTCTTTGTTTTCTTTGCTTCACCCTTTAGACTTTTGCACTGCGCATGCTTAGGCAGTCATGAATGAAAAAAGCGAGTAGAATAGCCAAAAACATAAAAAGAAAAATCTCTATCACGTTAGCCCAGGGGTGAGTTGTTGGTATTCTTGTTTTTGGGTTTTTTTTATAATAACCCAGAATGGGCCAGTATGTGAGACTTACATTCAATACTCTCCTCTGCTTGGTGAAATTTCCAGCATAGACTTCTACAGCGGAGAAGGATTTTTTTTATGTTTAAAGTGCAGAGTCATTTGCTCTAGCAGAAGTCAGTAGGTAGGAGTAGAGTTAAAACAAGTATTTCAGCTGCCACAAGCTCCCCAAGGGTAAAACATGGTGTGGGGGACATGCTGTGTCACTTTCTGCACTGTAATGCCAATGTGGAAACTGTAGCTTTCCTTGCAGTGGGGGCCTGAAGAAAAGGCTGGGTCCTTAAGGAGCACTTTCTTTGTGTTGCTCCACCAAGAAAGCAGAATTAATTTTCTGTTTCTCCTTAGAGCTTCCCATCTGGTGTGTGGCTGTGAATAACAGCAATGGAGAGCCAGAGAGACGCTTTGCTAGCCAGCTGAGAGGGAAACCTTTGGAGTTCAGATTATTAAGAGAAAGGTTGTGCAGCCGGAGCCTTTTCTGCAGTCTCTGCCTCGAGCTTAGACAGCTGGAGCAGGGAGCTCTGATGGATCTACTGGAGGCAGTTTGAGGAAGTTCTTGAGAATTAATTACTCTCTCTTTGGTTTCCCTTGGGTCTGGCTTGCAGCATAGAGTTTTTGCCAGTGACATATGTGGATAGTCTGGGGATAAATGATATGTCAGTAGAAAGGATTGCTGACACTTCTATACAGTCAGTGGATAGATTCCTGGAGACTTTCTCACCCACTCTGTTACATCATGAGAAGTCTTTCTAAATACATGTACAAATACCAGTTCCAGTGAAGACACTTTATCCTTTCCTTTAACACTCTCCATATCCACATGATACTCTTTGCAGCTGAGAGATACTAAATCGTTCTTTTGGTGAAGCTATTTAAAGCCCTGGGTACGAATGTTTTTCCCCTATGCGAAACTATTCAGTAGTGCAGCTCAGACTACCCTGCATGCATTTAAGCTTTTTATTATATTTATTATACCTGTGATTTTAGGTAGGGTACATTATGCATAAAATTTACATATACTTAAGTGAAGGTCAAGAAAGGCTGTAAATGATTCAGACTGGTTGGGAAGGAATCAAAAGCTATTGTCAATCAAAAACTTAAGACAAGTAGGCATTGTCTGCTGCAATGTCTACATTTTAGATTCTTGTCTATAGAGCAGACTAAGATTTATAACTGAGATGCCTGAGTCCCTCTAGAGAGCAAAGGGGAAAGAAACTAGACGATCATTTCAAAAATGGTGTTATGAGAATCCTGCTGTTTCCCAGGTGCTTTTCTGAGAGGTCTAGGATCTGCACCTGGAGGATCTCTACCTCTTTAAAATTGGATTTGCAGCCTGGAGTCCTTAAATAAGCCTGGGCGTCTGTGAGCTTTCTTCTAAATTGCTGAGCAAAGGAAACTCTTCCCTCTTGTTTGTCTTGATTTGTTTGTTGTGGTTGGGTGTTTGTTTGGGGTGTGTGTGTGTGTTTGTTTTAAAAAGAAAAACAAAAACATCCTCTTGCCTCTTTCCTGCCTACCCCCTCCAGTGCTAGTCCTGGGAGTTTGGAGTGGGAGATGGGGCTCTGCAGTCACGGAGGTTAACAGCCTGATTGCGGGTCTCTACAGCCCATTTCTGTTATAGGACACCTCACGTTGCTCTCTGCAGCATGGCCAATATTCAGATTTGCCTGAATTCTCCTTGTAAAACACCTCTTAGAGGTAGATGTCACATGTTCCCTTTCTGTCAGGCAGAGGACAGATCAGGATGTCCCAGGGGCAGGGTAAATTAGGCAGGTTTGTCACTGCCTAGGACACCTTGGAGGTGGCAGTACTGGGTGGGGGGCAGTGTTTTAAGATTTGATTTTATTTCTCATTATCCTCCTCTGATTTGATTGGCAATAAACTAAATTATTTTCCCTAAGTCAAGTCTGTTTTGCCCGTGATGGTAATTGGTAAATGATTTCTCCCTGTCCTTACCTTAACCCGCAAGCCTTTTCTTATTTTCTGTCCTCTGCCCAGCTGAGGAGGGGAGTGATGGAGCGGCTTTGGTGGGCACCTGGCCTCCAGCCAAGGTCAACCCACCGCAATCCTCAGTGTTAGTCACTTACTGGCTCTGACCCTTGGATGCTCCTTCTCAGATGTTTCTTTCCTAACACTTCCAGTTACACCTATAAAATTAACTTGCTGGGTGGCTAGAAGAAATGCTGAATTCATTACTTCCAAAAGACATCTATATCCCTGCTGTGACTGTCTATTTACTATCCTAAGGGGACAATGAAATGATAATAAAGCATATAATTTGCTAGAAATGGTAGGAAAGAAACCAGTGTAATGAGGATCAGTAACTTTTCCTTATTACAAATGAAAAATGGTAAAAGTAATGAAAATGGAAATATCTTAACGGATTTTGAGATTTATCTGGCTTTCTATCTGGAAATCGGATTCTGAAGTGCCGAAGCAGACCTGTGTGAACCAGTACAGAGATCATAAAAACTAGAAAGAAGTTGCACGAGGCTTTCTCAATAATCCTTGTGAAGCCATACCGGTATTTTTCCAGGTTCAGTTACCAACAGCTTCCCATCCCTGTTATTAATGAGGACAGTGTAATTGGCTTTGTAAATGACATATTAGAGGATGCACCTGCATGCTGCCACATCTTGCCAAGTAACAAAGTGGATGCTGATTGAGTTTTTAACAAAAGTATTATTAATAAAGAGTAGCTGAACTAAGAAAGCCAAGCTGCTGACACCCCGCAAGCTCAAATGTAATTTCTACATGTGTGTGTCAGACAAAATGGGTTCACAAATCTTTAAGGTTCTGCTCTCACATTCAGTTTGTGTTTTGTAAGGGAAAGCTAAAATGAAAACCCTGTGATGAGCATACCTGGGGGTGTGAGACAAGAATCTGCTTGAACCTCATTCTGCTAATGACTCGCATCAGGCAACACTGCAAGAGCAACCTCATTAAAATAGTACTTAAACTAGGAAAATTGTAAGGGTTTTCCAGTTTTGCGTCACTTTTAACAGGAACGTCAAGAGTAGTTTATTTGAGATGGAGAACGCTGAATGCTTATACTGGAGACAACATTAAAATCTCTGGTATCCTCTTGTTAGTGTATTTTCATTTTGATGCATTGGATATACGTGCTTGTAACCCTTGCCCTTCAAATACTCAGATGTGAAACTGAAAATAAATGTCTGTTCCTTTTCCTGTCAGGTGCGTGATTAGAGAGAGCCACTGAGAACTCAAAGAAAAAAATGATTGTCAATAGTACCTTATGCTAACGGTTGTGTGGAAACGTGATATAAAGAATAGATATTTATAAGCACTCTCTGAATTGGAAGGGAACGGTACGTATGGTCCTGAATATACAAAACATTATGCATTAGATATTGGTTAAATGCTGAAGTAAAGCTGAGACATCTGATAACTGTAAAACTGTTTACTGCTAGACATATTCCAATGCAATGAACATTACTCTTGAAAAGATAAAGCAATACAATGAGCTATAACATAAAGTAGAAAATATATTGCGCTTTATTTTTTCCTCCCATGAGGGTTAGCAAGTGCTGTATTTCTATTTTCTTAGGCTATCCAGTGACTTAATTCAGGGGAATAAAAAAGATGAATGATGTTGGGTCTCTATACTCTTTGCAAAAAAATTATCCAGCAACTGCATCTATTTAGACGAGCTAGAGCACCCAGCTCAGTATAGAGACCTATAGCGTGTCTCCTGGGAAAATTAAATCCAGACAAATAAACACCCTCTGGGACTTCTGCTTAGATCACTTCAAACTTAAAATGAGGAAGAAAGGAATTTTGAGAGGAGAGATACAAAGGACACAGCAGTGGTAGTGCTTATAAAGTAAGGCATCGTTAGTAGTAGAGAAGTGTTTTAAAGAAGGCCTCTTCACAGATCTATAACTATGTCAGACTCGGGCTGGTTGACAGTCACCGTGTTCCCAGTGAATGCGCTGGTCCATCTAAAGCAGTTCAGACATGTTCTCATGATTGGCTTCCAGCAATAAATGTACAACTTTAGGTTCTTCAGTTAAATATGAATATCGCTTCTTGGAATAGTTCATACGGTTTCTTCTGGCCTTGTTAGTGTTACCTACTTCATTCTCCCAGGGAACTAAAATGTCAAGTGATGAGTTACTGAGACCTTTTTGGTATTGGGAATTTCTGTAGATCTTCTTTAGATATATCTGTAGCACCTGGGTTAAGTACTTTTCATCTTCCATTGAGTGAGCAATACAGATAGGAAGAAAGTCCAGAAATAAGCATACAACATCTGTTTATTCCAGCAGTGTTTTAATATTGCATCTGTGTACCTCCATGTAAAAGGTTTGCAGGGCCCATGATTCCAGAGCATTGCATCTCTCACAGCTCAGTCACAGGATCTCCAAAATGGTCTTTTGCAATTTCATGTTGCTCATTTCTGACTTAAATTAGGTGGAATTCTTATATTATAGTATGAGAACTGTATGCAAAGACCTTAAAGTAATTTGTTAGACTTTTGTCTTCACCTCTGTACCTTATTGGTGCATTTTGACCCATTCTGATTGTGAGTAAGCTAAAAACTGTATAAAAATATCACAGTGATTGCTGAAGTAAGTTTCATGCTGTGGATTATGCTCATTATTCATAATTATCTCTTTATGATTAGCCACCTGAATGACATATTGTTTTTCTTCTCCAGTTTGGATGATTAGAACTGTAAGAAAATGGGGAGTGATAAGTATTAACCAGTGTAATTTCATTTCTCCCAAAGAAAGGAAAATAAAAGGATATGGAAGTGGAACCCATTTATGACAGCAAGGTTTAGGGACTTTGCATTACTATTTCTTGTTTTGAATAGTTTCCTGTAAAAAAAAAAATCACTACTTGAAAAAATAGAGGGAGGTAATTAGAATTCAAACTTAATTTTCTGTATGCTTCTGTATGAACAGAACATAATTTATCTAAGCACTGCTATAAAGTAAAGGGAGGGAAAGGACATAACAATGTGATAAATCTGATTTTCTAATTAATCTAAATGTTGAGAAATACATTTCTGCGCTATAGACCTGACTTCTGTTAATAGCACAGAATAATGATGTTTCAGGCACTGAAGAATCATTTTCTCTTATTTAAAAAGTGGGAGGTCTTTTTGGGAAAAAAGTTCAAATAAGAAATTAAACATGAGGAAATCTGGGGAAATAAAAGTACCGATATGATCTCTTCCACCACAGCAGCATTTTCTATTTGGGAGTTCTCTCACATACTCTTTTGCTACTTCCCCCAATCCAATTCTTTGTCTAAATTTATAATTTCTAGTTCCACAGCAGTGAATAGATAAACCTGGGAGCACGAGTATGAATGGAGAATTCACAGCAGCTGTAATAGCAGCTATTAATTCTGACATTATATCTAATATTTTGGGACATTTGCTTTAACCCCAATGTTCTGTTCCTTACCTTATTTACATGCCAGTAATTCCTACTGGTCCAAATATGCTGTGTTATCTGACTAGAGACAGACCTAAAATATGTAGATGACTTATACCCTCTCCTTGGTGGTCCCAATGGTTTGTCCTCCGCTTTCAGTAGCCGGCCGTGACAGCCTCATCGCTTGCAAATGGTTGTGGCAGGTTCAGCCTTCAGGAGATGGGAATTGCGAAGGCAGCAATTATTTGGCCAGTTTCATAAGGCTTTTTAAATTAACCACTGTGTATGCAGATACAGAGGCAATTATAGTGAAACAGCAACTCGAATGAAAGCTGAGAAGCACTTAGTGAAGTTGTTGATCATCTAAGCAGAAACAGAGTCAGTAGGCTTGCCTCTTCCAGTTCCAGTAGAGCTATTACAGCCTTGTCATTATGCGGTGTAAAACTCTCCCTCGTATAGCTTTGTCTTCGCAGTTTCATTAGCATTTCCAAATATGTAGAGTGATGCTATTGTGTTGTATCAGTTCATTGCAGTCTCCATTTTTTGGACTGTTTGCCTAGTTTTTGTCTTTATTCTTTGCCTTCACAATGAATAATGCCCAACATTATTACCGTTGTCACGTCTTTCTCTGTTAGATCACGGTGACTGTCGCTTCTTTTTAATTTGAAGAGCTTTTTTGGACAGTGGAAGAAAGTGGCTATTATGTTTCACACAGAACCAATTTGGAATTTGGTTGTGGAAGGATATTTTAGTGAAATAGCATCATAATACAGGAAGGAGATGAGGGAGGATGGAAAACTCAACAAAAAATAAAATCTACCCACAAAATCAACATTATGCGAAGAATGTTTAACAGCAATTATACGTGGTGTGCAATGTGCTCTGTAAAAATAAGCAAATAATTTGCAATGAATAATTCAGTTTACTAATTTGGCTGTTTATAGCTCTGTGGAATATTTGCAAGCAGACTGCAGTGTCCTCAAATCTTAACTGCACGGGAATAAGGTTTCCCAGGGAAAAAAAAAAATACAGTTCAGCATTCATTGGGTAGACAATGCAAAGAGGTATGCTTTTCTGGGCTCCTTCGGTGAGGGCAACACAATGCTGCTCTTGAGCTTGTTTGAATTTATCCTTCAGTAAGGAGAGGCTGAAGTGAATATGGGAAAAGAAAGTCTGAAATCAAAGTGTTTATTTTATTAAAATAAAACAAAACCGAAAAGCCAAACACAAAACCCAACCAACAACAACAAAGAAGCAGAAATAGAAATATTGTGGAGAATTTCCAGGTTCTAGAGTTTTAACTTTGCACATTACAATAAAAAGGGAAAATACACTGTGGGGGCTGGAACAAAGAGCTCTGCTAATTAGTGGCAGTGAAAATAACCGTGCCTTTCTTTCAAAAGTATTTGTATGCAAAAACATAGTTTGTATACAAAGGCATCATTAACATAGAAAACGCATAATTATATTACATACAAAGGAATAATTAAATCTGAAGTCTTAAATGCCTTACGAACAACTTCTACAAGAAATGACTACATTTCTGTGCCAGTAGGAACAGTAAGTTTAATCCATTCATGCTCATTCATAATTGCTACTCTTAAAAGAAAAACTGAAGAAGGAAATTTACTGTAGGAAGGTAATGAGGCACCTTAGCAGGGGTACATGAGATAAAGAGGAGTGGCACTGCCTGCAGACTGCTTGGTGTCTCCTACCTGGTGGTGTAAATCCTTCACTTGGGTTAGCAGTAAAGTCGTGTTAAAATGAAATGCCAGTGTCTACAGAGCCTACCACGAGCTGTACCGCTCTCAATATGAATTAGAAATCATGCTGTTGTCAAAACTCCTGATCGTTGTGGAACTGGAGCCATGTCTTTACCAGACCAAATCTGGTGGGTCCTGGGTAGAGGGAGTCTCCCACCCTGGACAGGGCTCTGTCCTGTCCCTCCTGTGACCAGGCTGCAGGAAGATCTACTGGGGCCTCAGCTCTGCACAGCCTGAGGAACAGCCAAACTTGAGCAGGTACTTTACTTCAGGTTTGTGTTTAAAAATATGCTGAACTTTGTGCCTGTTTCTGTGGACCAGAGCATTTTGCGTGACAGAGCCCTGCAGGAAAACCTTTTAGTTTACTCGTTGCGGTGAAGTGAAACAATCCCAGGCAATTCCTTATGTACAGAATTTCTATATATCAGGTTTCATTCAGTTGCATCAAGCACATCTGTGGTGTGCTTTATGTTTTAGATCAATCCCTGGCATCATTTGCTGATTTTAATAGGCAGAGAAATCTTAATCCCTTCATGAGTCACAGAAAATGACTGTGATAAAACCCCAAACACTTCTCAGCTAAAGTTTTGAACATTCAAGTAAACCATTCCTGGAGAATATTGACATATATCAAAAATATTGACAGCTCAGAATGTCAAAAGATTAAAAATCAGTGGGACTACTCATAAAATAGGTCCTAGAGTGAGGCATTACTTTATCCAGCCAGAAAAATAAGCTTCGATCTGTAAAATATTTAGGTACCCGATTTCGGTTGAGATTAATGAGAATTAGAAGCATGAAGTTGATTTAGACATCTTGCAGTACTGAGGTGTCTGTGAACTTTTGATTTAGTAATCTTTGGATGTCCCAGAGCAACTTAGCTCAATAGATTTACTTTTTTTGCCTGAATATCTTTGAGTCCCAGAAACATTATTCTCTCTTGAAATCATTCTTCACCTAAGCCTCTGATAGAAAAAATAAATGAAATTGTTGCTTCTGATACTCTCTTTAAATCTCTATTATAAGAATGAGTTATTACACAATTTAAAAGCCTAGTTTACTGTGTAAGTTATGGGGTTGAATGGCATGTGTTTGTAAAGTATTCTGTTCGTTGCTTGGTAAACAAACTACAGGAAAGTAATGGGGAACTACAGGGAAGTAATAGTTCAAACTAAGAGAGGCAAATAGATCAAATGGAAAATGCCTCAGATTTGCTATATGATCTCATATGATTACAACGGTCTTTGAAAATAGCTGTGTTGTTGTAGTTAAATAGGCCACATATTAAATGGAGCTGTAGGCAGACTTTTACTAATAGCTATCATGTATGCCTCTCATTAAACATTCATGAGACACAGGCCATCTAAAGCAGCAAATCCATGTTAAAGTGTTCCTTACGGCTCAAAAACTGACATGCTAATATGGGTTCCTCTCACATTTCCGTTACTTTGTAATAGTAAGCTCTTCATATAACTGAATTCAAGATAAAACAATGACCTGCATGTTCTACTTGATCAAGTTCCATTCTGAATAAGTATGCTGCGTAGGACTGGGACCTCAAATGGGAATAACAACCCTAAAACTGAGAAATTATTACACTGCAAGGTTGTGATGGTTTCACTGTTCACAATTTCTACTGGTATCAATGTTTCTGGATCCAGACCTAAAATCTCTATGAATTAGATGAAAAAATATTAAACCACTTTCATATCATGTTATCTCTTGGTGCTTTTGCAGAAGGCAAAATATTTATTTTTAGCTAGCTAATCAATGCTTCACACTTCAGTTTGCAGTTCTCTAAAAGTAATGATGCCACAGTGTTGCTGCTGCTTAAGCAAGAGCCTAACCCAAATGTAGGACCCCTCAAATCACAGCCAGAACCTGGAAACCTTCAAAAGGCTTTGGTTGTAACAATATGTCTGTCACAAACCAGTGATGGGTCCTACAAACACTTAATTTGGATGCAGCGTTTGCGCAAAAAGATTTAGTAGAAGGTCAACTTAATTTCATAAGGTGTTTCTAAAACCTTAAAGTTTGCTCTTCAGCTCCACAGCTTGTATATCATTTTAATAGAGTTCAGCTTCTACAATAAATAAAAGACAAATGGGCTCTCGGGGAATAAATGTGTTTGGGAGACTGACAAACAGAAGTGAAGAAACACAGTAAAACTTGTCCTGGGGGCAGGGGAAGTGTCTAAGTTGTTCTTTATTAAAAAACAAAGTGGAAATACCAGAAAGTGAGGGAGGTGGGAGGGACCTCTTAGTTATTTTAATGTACAGCTGGACATTAAAACAACTCTGGACAGAGTATATAAATTTCAGTACAGGTATTCCAAATATTCAATGCAGAGTAAGTGTTGATTCCAAGTACTTAGATCTTATCACTAACAGTGAAATGTGGTTATTTTATTTGCTCAATTTTTAAAAGAGCAGGAGAACAGTTCCATTCTAGGAGTTTGAGTCCCAAGTTTGTTTACATGATCAATTTATTTCTGTAATACCTTAGGCGAAAACTTGATTTACAAAATCTTGATTCAGGGAAGGACTAAATATATCTAAGTTTAAGCACTGGATTAGTCCTAATTACTTCCTCAGAACTCTTGCATGTGTTAAGTGACATAAATAATAAATTCATAATTTAATAAATTCATTTACAGATTACTCATTTCCCACTGAAACACAGAAAAATCAGTTTTAGTTCCTCTCAGTCTGAACCAAAACACTCGCTGATCTCGGTGGTGTGGGATGACGACTTGATGTCCTGCCATACTAACAGCATGTTAGACAGATTGGTTTTGTTTTCATCTCAAATGTTTCATGTTCTAAGCTGGGTGGTGAAAGCACATGATTAGTACATTTCTCCTACTGCCTTTTTCATGTTGTCTTCTACTTTCCAATGCTCTCTACCCGTTTCAGGAGATCATCCTGAAACTCTCCTCTACCTTTCTTTCTTTCTTTGTTAGGTTAGAGGACTTGTGGAGTTGCTTAGCTTTCCTTAAATCTATATATCCTCTTTCATTCTATCACTTCAATAAATTTGTGCCAAAGTAATTTAAAATCAAAGATAATCTGTTTACTTCAGTGGACTTGGAATGAAGTTTGGAGTATACTTGCCATTTTATGTACCATAAAAATGGGTGCTATAGCTTCTGGATTAAAGAATGTCTCTGCTGCTTCTGGCCTCCCCCATCATAATCAGTGTAGGTGATACCTGGGTGACAGAGACCTTGTTCACAGCAGAGTTTATGTCATCAAAAACTTGAATTTAAATGATTGAGCCTGAGGTTTGGAGTCAAAGATTGCTATTATCTGTCCAAACTTTACACTGGGTGAGGCTCTAGACCTGGCAGGGCAGCGATTGATGCTGTGATGTTACCAGCCTGCTTCTGCTCCTCTTTAAGTCTCAGCTTTAAAATGCTACTGGGCTTGCCAGTGGTCTTTTAAAAATGAGATATGAAATAGTCACAAAGTATGCTTGAAAACAGAAGAGTTTTTGAGAATTGGCTTTCGACATTGTTGCAGAGTGCATTTCCAAGTGGTGTGAAATGGGTGTTTTCCAGCACCTTTGCTTTCTGCCCATGCCTGTCATCGAGCTCAGGATGCTGCACGACGTGTCAGGAGTGTAACGCGGGGCCTAACCAAAGCAGAGTCATATCATAAGCTTTTGTTCTTCAAACTCAAATTCATTTCCCTTAAATCCTTACCTTGCTCTAACTGTGTAATCTGTAAAACCAGCTGATGTGTCTTGCCTCAGCTGCAGCAGGCATGGAGCTTTAAACTCTTTGTTATCTCCGTGTTCCAGCTTATTTCTAGTTGCTTGGAAAAACTAGCTCAGTCGGAGGTGCTTTCTTTTCTCTCCCAGTTAAGCAAGAATGCAACAACTGGTAAACCCAGGCAGAAACACTGGTGGATTAGTCACAGTTTTCTTGCAATAGTTGTGAATATTCCTGCAGTCCTACGAATCTGTCACCCTTTCATATACATTTCATGATTTTCTTTTATGCTATTCATTGTAGTACAGTGCTGGTAGCTCTTTAAATAGAAGAGATGAAGAAAAGCCTGAGGGGTAAAGAAAAAGGTAGATTCCTAAGTACACCCTAATTCGTGAGAACTCACATGCCTGGCAAACAGCTTCCTGAAGCCTTAGTAAAAAGGAGGAGGAGAGAGGGGAGAAAAAACAAAAGCCAGCCAAAATAAGATAAATTAGTCATGGCTAAGGAAATATCCTGGTGGAAACTAACAAGAACCCTAATTGAAGCCATTTATCTGCACAGTGGGCTTATTAACACTCTGCTGCTATTATTTGTGTCAACATATCTAAACATACAAGCTCCTGGAAAGTTCTGATGTTCCACTTGGGGTTTGGGGCTAAATAGTCAAGAGCTTTAAATTGCATAGGTGCTCAAGTAAATTAAGCTTCAGGCCATCCTCATCTTGTATTGTTGGATTATTTTTCCTTAACACATGACAGTGTGTTTTCACCAAGATAGAATACTCTGTCTTCATTGCGGACATCTGTATTTTTCTGTTCCTTTGGCTCTTTTCCCAAACTGCTGTTTGATGGCGATGCTCTCCTGAGAGAGAAGGTGCACTGTGTGATCCAAGGTCTTGATATTTGTGGGACTACCAAAAAATCAACCACATCTGGAACGATTGCATGCTTAATTTCTGAAGGGTTATATTGTTTTAAAATAGATTAGGAAATGTTACCAGAACATGATTTAAGATTTCACTTTTTGATATATCTCACTGGATGCACTACTGATATTATAGAATGTTACTAAAATTGTCATGTTGCCTTTAATTATTACTGATAATTACTCCAAAAATCCAAAGATAAGACCATACTATAGGCTTTCAAAAATAATGAAGTATAGCTAACTTTCTTTTACACTTGTTTGGGTCATCATTTTTTTTCCCCAATTCATAACTCGCCAACCAATGAGGTAAGAAAAACATATCAAATATTCCTTAGAAGGCCTTAATTTAAACAAAAAAAAACCCAACCACATCGTATTTGCACCTTGAAGGCAATCTGTGTTTCCAGCTGGGATGGGATACAATGTTAACTGAACTGAAGTCACAATTATAATATATTAGTAAGCTAATAAAAATTAATAAAGAAAACAATTTCCCTTTTGCAATGTAAACATTACTGAATGCACTTTACCATGTACGTCTCTATGGAAACAATTAGAATTTGATAACAAAATCTCATGCCTGTATACTACCTTTCAATTTTTGCTTCACTGCCCTATTACCTGAGAAAAGACTAGAAAATAGATATTGGAACTTTTTTAGTAGCAACTTAATATTGTGTTTTGTCTAAAGAAAATTTTCCCTAGTAGTTCATTATTTCTTTAATCTGCCAGTCAAGAATCTAGGCCTTAAAATTAAATGAATGTAATTATAAATTAGTACATTATTTTTAGAAACAAAACTAAGATTGTCTGTTATAACTGATGAACCAAACTCTCTGAAACTTGTGAACTATTAGCCTAAGAACAGCAGTGGTAGCTGAGCTTCAAGACTTCTGTTATTTTGCATATCAAAATGATTAAGGAGGTAATTATCAGGGCAAAGCACTGTCAATACAGACAGATAATGGGCTATATGGAATAGTCCTGGCTCCAAGGCCCAGCTGGGTCTTTCAGATGTGAGAGGCCAGTCACATAAGTTCATTGACACTTTTTTTAAATGCAGCAAATGATATCGAGCTTTCTGGGCTGAAAGAGGTTACCGTAATTCTGGATGATAAATTAGTATCTGATAGAGACTAATAAAACCAGCTCTATAGCTATTTAAAG
>VYZM01002161.1:392222-415373 GCA_013398915.1 Dromas ardeola | reverse complement strand
CATATAGCTTGAAAAAAAGATAGACATAAGTGGTCATGATTAATACTAGAATGGGAATTTCTGTTGATGAAAGATAGTGATAAAATTAAGTCTTTCACAGCCAGTTGTTACAGCAGGTTTATGGAGCTTCTCTGTTCCAGCGTGTCAGGAGTGGTGCAGCAGGGTTTAGTGGGACAAGTTATTTCTCAGGTGGGAATGAAAGACTTCGGACATGTCTCTCAGATTTTCAGTCAGCTACTTGGTGTACACATACAGAACAGAAAGGAGTTATTCTAAGAAATGGCTTTTTTGATCTCAAGTCATCATATGAAGATTCAGATAGCAAAATGTGCCCCTTCCTGTGACTTTCAAGACCTGCGGATGGGAGCTATTGCTGTATCTCACCTACTCCTTTTGTAAACTAATTCCACTATGTTGCAACATCAGCCAGAACTTTTCTAAAAATCAATATGATTTGTGTTAGTGTAGGAATTATTGCTAATTAAGTAGCAAAAACAGGAGACTTTTGTGTGCTAAACCTGACAGAGCAAAGTAAAAGAAGCAACCAAGCAGAGAATGTCAAGTGCTTTATCTTCTGTCCACCTATTAGTTGTTCAACAGGTAATCCTGTTTCTCAGTTTAATGCAAGGTGTATTTTCATTGCCACTTACACTTGTTTTCTGATCAGTTCACGTAATCAGTTACTTCTCCGTAGTTTCATCATAAGACATCCATGAAGTTGCAGTAAGTTTTATCAGGTATGACTCCTTTCTCCCTTTCTCCTCCCTTTTGCTCTGTGCTTGGTAATGGACACTATTTGGCCTACAGTATGGAGTTAAGTGCTTCAGTATGTTGTCAATTAGAGTGCTGAAGGCATAATTCCAAGGTTCCTTTCATTTGTGTTTTGGGCATAGTGCATATGCACTACAGACATCATTCTTTAATGCACTTCTGCAAATTGACCCTTAACTTTTTTTTGCCAGGGTCAAAATTTGAGGAGGTTGGTTGTGAAATGCTCTCTGTTCCCACAGTCGCTGCAGGAGCATGTCGAATGAGAGTTGTTTGCGCACACAAACAGCTGGTTGTGCTTCTGTCCTTCCACTTCTGTCTTACCGTGTTTATTCTGCGTGCATGATTTGGGCAGCTGTATGATTTAATTGTGTAGCTTCATAGCTATAACAAATCAGTCCATGAATGGAATGCTTAAGTATATGTACCTCTCTAGTTCTTACTAGTTAATAATTTCAGTCTCCTAAATGAGAAGGGCAGTGCTGGTGATGGATGGGTGGGTGGTTGTCTTTGAGATTTTGGGTGAAGGTCATATACTTTTTCACTATTTCACAATGTCATGTTTTAGTTTGGTATTTTCATTTCACAGCTGCTGTAAAATTCTGGTAACTTAAGTGGAAATACGTTCACCGTTACTGAAAAGTTACATTACAGAAGTTTAAAATACATACAATATAAACATTTTACTTAATAAGGTGTGCACGCAACACCAAATTATCCATTGTCAGAGAACACGCAAAAATAAGCAGAAGTGATCAGGCGTTTCTCAGGTTTCCCCAGGTTTCACTGAATTTCAATAAAGCACAGCATGGTGGTTCCCATAGGAAGTTTCTTCTGCATGTGTTGTCTGTTTTTGTATGCTTTGGCTTCTGTACACTGCTTAGTATCTTCATCTCTGGTTAGCAAGTTCTTCGATCTCTGTAAAAATTCAGCCTATTACCAGCTCTCATTCTCTAACTCTGAAATTGCTTCCTTCTCCATTTGACTGCAGTAGGGACTGTTGGGCGGGGGTTTTAGCCAAAAATCTTTTTAAAAAGTCCTTGTTTTAAAGTTCTGTCACGTTTTTTATATAAATTTAAGTTCAGTGTATCTCAGATATTTATTTTTGGGATATATTTGCAACAAGTAGGAATTGAGTCTCGTATGCTATTTTAAAATTAGTACAGCATTTGTTGGGTTTATTGGTGTCATTGGTAAAAGTGCAATATATTATATAGTTGGTAGTCGTGATGTTTCTTTGCCCTAAAATTAGGTTCTCTGTAAGCAGCTTGTGGATGTAGATGTTCTTGAATGCAGTACTAGCCCTATCTGGTTTTTAAACAAGAACAGCATATTTTGTTCTGTCTGTGAGTTTCCATCCTTTAGAAAAAGCCAAATAAAATCGCATTGAATTTTATTACCGCACTGGAATTTTGAGTTGAAAAAATTCTGAAAATGACTGTAAAAATGGCGGTGTTGTTGCTAAGCAGGGTGTTTTAACTACTGTGTGTATCTGCTGGCCTAAGCAACAAAATTAATATTTTGCAGCTTTTAACTCCTATTAAAGTTAGAACCAGGCATGGCAAGCAAAAAGAAAAAAAGAAAAAGAAAAAAAAAGTGTCACTTTTTTCTGTGTGTATGAATGACAGTTCTGACTTCCAGTTTCACTAGTCCCTTTTCAGGATAGAAGACCCTTTTTAATATATTAAAGTTTAATTCATTGCCAACTATGCCTTGAAACTTTACACTAACAGAAAACAGACAACTGAACTTCCATGTCTTCATTTTTTGGGTGCGCTGTCAGTTCATTAAGCAAGTGAAACTGAAAAGCTACTAAAAAATCAGTGTTTATCTGAAACTGGGGATCATTTTCCTACTTCGTATAATTTTATTCCATAAGTATTTACCATTTTTGTTGATAGTAAGGCCTCATTTGCAATCTAAAATGGTGTATCTCAGTTTGCGTTTTGAAAGTACTAGTTGTTGCTGGGTTTGATTTTAATGTTAAATATTGTGTATGCGTATTGGTATTATTATTATTACCTATTACACTTTATTTCGTATAGCTAGTCTAGAGTGAATTGCTACATGAAGTCATGATACTTCCCAAAAAAAGTATGGGAATCTAACTTGCTAATAACTTTTAAAATGCTACCTAAGGAATTTAGTGTCAAATTCTTCACTTTTAGAAGCTTTATTAAAATTAAGTATAGTTAGTGCTACATTGACTTTTTCCGTTTCAGTCCCAGGGTATCATTTAAGATGATATTTGAATACCAAGTTTTAGATTATTTATTACGTTAGAGAATTTTGCATACTTATAACAATTTCTTTGAGTACTTTTTCTCGAGACTTCATATTGCTGCTGCCTGTGCTTTTAACAGCTTTCTAACCCACTGTTTGCTATTGTATAAGTTAGATTTTACACCTGGTTCCATTGAAGCATTTTGAGTAAGGCCCAGATGGACAAAGGTGTGCAGATCTCGTTGGAATACGTGGATCACATGCACGTCCTCACCCTTGTGAATCTGGGCATAATTCTGGAAAGATTTGAAGGCCTGAGCTCTTTTATCTTAATATTCTGATATTATAAGATAGCTTCAGTATTTAGAGGAAATAAAGCTGGGCTGCTAGTGACTAAGGCAATACTAGGAAGAAACTATTCCTATATGTTTATGCTAGAATATTGTGATAATTTATTTATCAATATATTTCTATTTTTGTATTTTTAATTTTATGCACTGTTTTTTTCTGTTCTAATGGCTGCCCTTCGGGATAGGCTGACCTCTGCTCTCCGTATGACATCCTGCAGTCGGATATTCGTCACATTCGAAAGACTGTTGACACTCTGCTCGCCCTCGGGGAGAAACCCCCACAATCAACTTCTACCTTTCGCTCCTGGGATCTAATAGGCTTTTGTCTTTTCCACATACTTTTTATAGTCTTGATGTATATAACTTATCACTGGAATGTGCTAACAGCATAACCTGTTCGCATGTGCACACAAACTTTCTGCTTTGTCTCTGACAAATTACAGGTACTTATTTCCTTCCTTTGTCTTACAAACTTCTCCCTTTCCCTCGCTTCCCTTCCTTGTAATATCTTTATTAATCTCTTGCAATAGGGGAGAGGGGGAGTAGCATCTTGAAGACAAGTCCCATCTCTTTTCCCCCCTCCAGCTCTAGTATAAGAACTTATGTGCCTCTTTATTTATAGTTTGTTTTCTTTTATGTTGCCTACACTACGCACTAAATGTGTTAAAGCAGTGAAGCTACTCTTATCCCACTTTTGGGTGTAGGCTGGATGTGTATCACAAGCTAAACAGAACTGAGCCTTTTACTTTTTGTGAAAATCCAAGAATGCTGCAGATATTGAAGCAACCGAGGTGGCACTTCAACAGGTGATAGTGTTTTCTGAGTTGGTGCCAATTATCTCAACATACATTGTGTTAAGAGCACTTACAGAACTTTATTTCAAATTACTGTTATTTTTTAATCTTTTAGATCAACAAGAGTACTGTAACTTTAAAGATTGTTGGTCATCTCTACTGTTAGGATTAAATTCCATGCTGGAGTAGTTTTGTTTTCCTTACTTAGATTTTGTTTTCCTCCAGATTCCATAGAATAATCTTTTTCCTCTGTTGCACAAGGCAGCACTGAACTGCTTTTAAACACTTGCTATGTTACACCCTAAAGATTACAGTAAATTAGTAGTGGGTATGAACAACCCATAATATGCCATGAACTTCAGAACGTTTCAGGATGAAGATCATGGAGAAGTGTGATACAGTAGGATAGACTGAGAATAAGCTGTTGGATTCCTGTGTCCGCCATTCTTATGTGTGGCGTCAAGCAAGTCACGTCACTATCTTGTCTCTGTTTGATCACCTGTGAAAATGCAGGTTACGTTTGTTTGTTTGTTTGTGTAACAACCGTAACAAAGACAATGTAGCTAGGAAAATAGATCCTCTAGGAAGACTCTAGATTTTCCATCCTATGAGGTTTTACAGAATAGGTCAGACAAACATTAGCCAGGAGGCGTTTTGGGATATTTGAACTCTGCCTATGGTTAGTGCGCTGGACTGATGACCTCCATTTCCCTTCCAGTTCTGTGTTCTGTTCATCTACTGTAAAACGTGAATAAGATAATTCTTTGTTTGTTTACCCCTTATCAACATGAAATATACAAATGAAAATTGTTTGAAAAATGTGAAGCCTCGACTATAAACCTATATTGAAGTTGCAATATTGGCCGAGATGCTGTTGACTAAAATTGTAGTTCAGTCTGAGGCTAGCTACCCAAAGGACCTCAGTTTCGGGGCTGTGAAATTAATACATTCAGTTCTCATGGCCTAGTATTTAAAAAAGTTACCTATAGGATTTAGAGGATAACTAGCATAAGAACTTGTACGTTACTGATTATTCTGGCCATGTGGTTATGATTTAGTGCTATACTATAAATATCCCCATTCCATAGATACTTGTAAAATTTTATTAAAAAAACTTTTAAATGCAGTTCTATTCCTGGTTTCTGTGGCTTAAACACATACATATATAAAAAGAATGAAATGTATAATTAGATACGTATTTTAAGATGAAAAAATTAATTTCAGATGATGGATAAATAATTTTTTTTTAAAGGGTTTAGTGTCTAGCAGCTCCCATTGCATACATATAACAACTCTATTGTAAAGAGTGTCTTCTGTGACCCAGCAGGAGTTCACTGAGTGCTTCTAGGTTCTTCATACTTGAGGAAAATGTACTTGTTATTTGGGTGCGTAGCTATAGACTTGTGGGCGCATCCTGCACAGGCCCATCTCTTAACTGTGTGCCTAATTTTAGTGATTCCAACACTGGACATTTACTTACTCAGGGTCAGAGCTTGACACTTAAGCTGCAGCTTTCAGCAGATCGTTGTCTTGATTTTTACACCATTGTTTTAACATCATTGCTTTTCTAGTGAAGCTGAGAAAGTGACATAAAGCTTGAATCAGTTCAGAATCTATTAATTGTATGATTCTTTATAAGCCAGTGTTGGTGTTTGAGACAAAAGTGATGTCTTCTCTAGGGCTGGGATTTTATTCCTGCTCCTGTAAGTGTTAAACAGGGCTCCTGTAAATGCTTTGTGTTGTGCACTCCTTATAGTACTGATCTACATGTATGAGTGTATGTTAACATTTTTTGAAATTAGGATATCAGATGGTGAAAGTTGTTGCTACTGTCCTATAGTACACGTCTGTCTCCTTGTCTGATATTATGTCTGATTATCCACTGTATCCGATAGCTTTGGAAGGGAGATAAGAGAAGTAGTAGATCAGTGTGGTTTGCGTTTCTGGTGTGCAGAAATGGAAGTTCACGTCTTCAGTGCTTTTAAATGTTTTGTCAGACTAGACACCGAGTTAGAAACCGAACTGCTGTTGTGCCAATGTAGACCAACTGAACATATCCCAGACATAATGACATGTAACTCTCAAACTTGTCCAAAGTTTGAACTTTACATATGCTTACCATGCAAACAGAATTGTCTTTTAGTTAATTAGAGTACATTTTCTTGCTATTCTCCACTGTGACAATATACAGTAATCAAAATGGAACATTGCAGACACTTTCTCGTAGTTAGGGAGTTGAAGCCATCTTGAACCGGACTCTGAAAGATGAACATACTTGCTTCATGACAAGCACAACCTTACTACCATACATGAAGCTTACCTGGTTTTGTATTTTTTAAGGTTGTTATTGATAACACTACCAGATATACATAGATTTTACAGGGAAAGGAATAATAAAATATACCCTTACATTTCTCTAAGTGTGACTATAGTAATGTTTCTCAAAATATATTTCAAACATAATGCAAATGTGAAAAATACCGGTCTGCCCATCCCTGAAGCCAGTAATTCTCCCACTAAATGGGGAGGTGGAAACTAAAACATATATGTAGCTCATTAATCTACTGTAATGGGCTCTTTACTAAATTCAGAGTCCTGTTTCTGTGCTGCTGTTCCTGTGGCTTTAGTACTTGGGAAACCAATGGTTCAGCTCACTGGTGTTTCATCACCTCTGAGGGGATTCCAGTATCGAGACGTTCGGGTCTATACAGTTGGTACTTAGTGCTCACAGCTAGTGATTAATTTGATGCCCTTGGGTTTAAAAACAGCGTGTGCTGTAGTTCACCCACATATTCATTGATAACATTATATTTACTCCACCATTTGTTTCTCCATTCATTTTTTTTTTTCCATTGCATTGGTCATCAGAGATTTCCAAACTGTGATTTCTTCATAAATTGGTCTACTCCAATCTGTACTGTGGAGGTCCTGTCATCCCTACTGCAGTAAAGTAATAAATACAAACTGTGATTAATTAATTTAATATGCATGCAGGTAAAATGTGTTTGCACTGGATTACAAGGGGCATTTTGATGTGAGGATTTGGTTTCTTTTTTTCTTTGAGCCGGAAAACTGATGAACATTTTCAAATGCAGAGTAATGCAGCGTAGTCGTCCTTCAAATGCCTCTTTCTTCAAATGTATATTAAAAACTTTTACAACTGAAAGCTGTATGTGGATCCCATTGTGTTCCTAGTAAGTTTTCTGAAAGGTGGCACTTACTGTGAATGAGGATTGAATTAGGCCTGAGCAAATACCCAGTCCAGTTTTCTACTCTGTCAACATCAATAAGCTTCCAGTTATTGCCACGTAATTGTTTTTCACAAAAAGAAGTATGCTTTGCATTTTACTCCTGTTACAAAAAACCAAAAGCAGTCATACATGCAGGTTTAGAAAAAATGGTAGAGAAGGTTTTGTGGACCATGGCCATTTCCTTCATTTTCAGCTGCGTTATGCAGAAAAAGCAGTATTTTTTTTTTTTTTTTTAAAAAAAGGTAATGACCCATTCTACTTCGATACAGAACCCTCTCATTCCTTCACTTTATGTCTCAATTTAATGTGTAAGGTTATGGTATAATTGATATTTCAAGTGCAAGTATTCATTTTCTCTAACTGTTCAGTGTGTGTCTGTCTTCATTAAGTTGTCTGTTCCCTCCAGCTTCAGGTCACTGTTTTCTATAGCATGTTAGAAGGAAACTGTGAGGTGTTTTGGCGAAATACATGGTCTACTTTTAAAATTTTATGGTTCAAGGCCAGAATCTGTAAAGGGCTCCAAAGCCCACCATCTGCAAATACAGTTTTGTAAATATTTGCAATTTATTACATATTCAGAAGATGCACGTATTTAGATACCCAGCTGGCTATAATTCAAATACAGAATTGCAGCTGCAGTATTGAGGTACTGGGTTTTTTTTTTTGCTTTATCAAATCTGATCATAAGTGCATACTTTGCAAAACATACTACTCTTTCCTTGTTAATTAAAAGGAAAAAAAAAAAGACGAAATATACCTATAGCCTGAATTCCTGTGCTTTTTAATCTTCTGCTCTTTTCTTTTGTGCTTCAGATGGTAAATTCAGGGCATTTGGACACATACAGACGTGATTGGTAATAGTGGATAAGGAAAATACATATATAAAAAGGCATAATTTCAAATTGCCTTTAATATATGAAAAAAAATAAATGTTTGCTATAGTTTTTTCATCTTGTAAGAAAGAAAACTTGGCCCTGAGTTAACAAAATGGCAAGGTTTTTATACATTTGACATAAGTCTGCTTCAACGTAAGGCCCTGATGTTTCTTTTAGTGACTTTCCATTTCAGAGTCATTGGCTCCAAAAATTAAATCATGGGCATTACATGGACTTCTTTTTTTAATTTGTACTTTGAGAAACTATACATTCCAGTATTTCATTGTTTTCTGAATATTTTTTCCCCCCTGTAGATCTAAAATCTCATATTCTACAAATACAAGGAAAAAAGAGAAAGGCTCTTGCCAAATTGTAGAATTCCGTTTCTCTGTATTTTTGCTAATGAATGTAGTTGGCTCTTGATGTCATGATGTGGCCATGTCGCTACTTGCCCATATGATATAATAGCAACAATTACTTTTTGATGATGAATTACTGTATCTGAATTGTCAGGCTCTTTGCCCCAGCATAAACCAGTTCAAACAGTTATCTGGACTTTAAAGGCATCTGATGTGAAAGAAATTAGATGTGCGTGTGTAGCGTGTCACATATCCTTGTGGGATTAGTGTCCTTGTGTATTCCTGTTTTCTTTTACACCAGCTAAATCAGACTTTTTGTTCCAGGATTAGAAAGTTGCTCTGGCGAGCACATGCACCTGTGTACGTTTGTGGGTACACCTCCTGTCCTGTCTTTCTGTGTTGCTTTGTGACCCAGCCTCTTGGCTGCTGCCTCCTTTTTGTGCCTTTTTTATTTTTCCCATCAAAAGGAGTTTGTTCTTTTGCTTCGTGATGAGTTTGGGAACATCTTTACCCATTCCAAATGGCTATGTGTCTGTAGAAAATCATTTGCTTGCAACAAGTATTTAAGTTCCTCTGTGTTCTTAGGGAGAGGAATTACATTAAAAATTTAGACCTTCATTTCTGTAGTAGATAAGACGAGAGATATTCATGCTGCCATGAGTGGAGTGGCAGCCCTTCCCTCCACAATTGTTTTTAAAGATTTTTGGATTGGTCTTGAGAATTAGTAGCCAGTTCTTCTGTCTGTCTGGGTTTTGTTCAGTGATGGTTTCAACAGGGGTATTTTTAGAGAGGCGATTCATACTACTATATTGAAGTGTTATGGGTTGGATGCTAATGTAAAAGGGACAGAAATATAATCAAAAATGGGGAGAAGTTGAGTGATGAGTCTCCTCAGAGTCACGGGTGAGTTCCTCTCTCGGTTGGTCAGGCATATCGTCACAAAAAGCCAGGATTTACAAAAAGTTTTGAAGTCTTCATGGTTTGCGGCTTCACAGCTCCGCTGTCAGTGGTTTCCAGATAGCGGTTGCAGTGGGTTAGAGTGTGAGGCAGAGCATGGAGAATGGGCTGTGCTGCGGGGGCAGCGGCTGGACCTAAGGGCTGAGACACCTGGGATCTTGGCCCAAGGTAACTCCTGCTTTGCAGAAAGCCGAGTTGATTATCAGCATGCTCTGGATTCCATCCGTGGTAGGGTTTGCTTTTTCTTATTCTGAGAAGCGTTAAATACACTGCTCTAAAGCTGCGATTTGAAAAGTATTTGAGGCAGGGTTGATGAAAGCCATTTCCAAAGCTTTGAAAATAGTGATTAGGGTTTTGATAAGAGAATTGATTCGTGACACATTAAAATAAACATTGTCATTTTTAGGAGATGGTGGCGTAGGTTTCGTTGTCCGTTTTGGACTGTTCATCATAGCCACATGTTTAACTGCAAAATTTCAAAATATTAACCAAGTTCCACCTTCTGCTTAATAAGAGAAGGCTGTCAATTGTGTATGTTTCAAGAACTAATAAAGAATGATGTATAATATAAAAAAAAAAAAGTACCATGCTGTGAAACTTCTCACGGCTAGAGTCCACAGTTGTACAGTCCTATTATTTTTTATAGACCTCCTTATATAGCTTTCCTTATTTGAGTATGCATCTTGTAAATACAGCAAGGGGAGAGAGAGGATGTTTTATACAAACCGGATTACTGTACTGAATTTAAAAGAATTAGTGCGTTCTCTTTAAAAGGACAAAAGTTATATTGGATGGGGCTTTTATATGAAATGGGGCATGCGCTCTTTTATACTTATAGTGAAAATCTGCTTATAAACAATTGGAAAATTCCTAGCAAGAAAGCATGACAGAACAGTTCTCCGAATGAATGCTATAAGGTGCCACAGAAATGATAAGTTTAGAATTTAAGTTTTTTCAAAAGGGAAAAGCTGTGACTTTTTCAGCAAATTTGGCTTCAATAGAAAAATTCCGAATCTTCTCAAACGTAAATACCTAGCATGGTAGCGTTGTTTTGAGGCTGGGTTTTTGGATACAATCCTTATCCCTTCAGCCTTGTAACATTAATCACTTAGTTTTCAGATATTGATTCAGCAAGCATTATTGTTTAATGCCATTTATCTAGCTTGGAAGACTAATGAAACATTGGCATGTTGTGGGCCACCAAATTGGTGAAACAAGAGCCTACTGTGCAAGGGCAGATAAAGAAGTAGAAGAGAGTGGAGCAAATAACATTTCATTTCAGATGTCTGATTTGCAATATATTTTTTAAAAAAATTATCAGAATGGGAGTATTGTAGATTTTTATATGAACCATGTCCCAAGACATGAGACTGGCAAAAATTTTTCGTAAAAATCATACGTTTGAAGTAGAAATGGTTTGGGGTTTTTTTTTCCTTTTATTTGCTATTGCTATCTCTACCTTCTTTTGTAGCTACTCCGCTGCTAATCATGTATCAGTTTAGGGGTTTGCTTTGTAAAATATATTTATATTTGTCTGGAAAAGACACTTTTTTTCCAGAGGAATTAAAGTTGGGAAGAACAGTCTCTGGCAGCTTGCAGGTCAGTATCTCAGTTGGAAGAACAGACAAGACTGAACCGCAGAACCCGGTGTCTTAACTTAGATGACCAATTTAGGGTAGGTTTGGAGTAGAAACCTGTGTGATGAACTGGAATGGTGCAAGATGGGGATATTCCTTTGTGCTGACTGGGCAAATGGCACCAGTGCAGAGGGGCACGGCAGCGGGCAGGAATGGGATGCAGTTGTCGCGGCTCCTTGGTCAAATGTGAATCAGAATCCACAAGCTCAATGGAAGTGGAAACCCGGCATTAGCAGATGGCCAGAATGTTGCAGCATCTTCCCTGTGGAGAAATGTCTGTTGTCCACCTATTGCAGATCTACTCAGCCAAGCTCCTTGAAAATGACCTGTCTGAAATTGTTTCTTGGGTCTGTATGTGCCGAGGGAATCCGCAGGATTTGTTTGGTGTTCTGGGCTATGACCGTGAGCCTTAAAAAAAAATAATTACAAATTGAGTTTTAAAAGAAACTTTTAAACATAAAATGATACATATTAAAACGGCTTAAATAGTAAATATAAAATGTAAACATAAAATATAGATAAATTAGAATGATCAGTAGCGGAGGCCATAATTGTGACTAAAGTTTGGCTCTCACTTTTTAGGTTTGGTAGTTAATAATAGGTAAGTTTGGCAGGTTTTCTCTCATTGAGGCTGGAGTGGGGTGTGGGGAACTTCACAAAAAGTTTAAGCAAGATAACTCCTGGTTGTGCATAAAGGAAATCCTCAGTAACAAAAGAAAGTCATAAACATCCGAAGCAGCAGAGCAGCTGTTTAATACTGGTAGCGTTCTGCTGGAGCTGTGGCCCACCAGAGGAGATTTCCTGAGCAAAGAGTGGACAACTGTGGAAGCAGATGAAAGCAATTAAATGGAGGGGCATGACATGATAGAAACGGTATTAATTGTTCTTGTATGTAGCAGATCCGGTTCCATCATCCTGAATATTATATTTAGTTTTAAGGGTTCATAGGGGTCAGGGAAGGGAGTAGAGCTGAACAAGACGTACCATGAGAAGAGAGGTTGAAGAGATTAGTGATGTTTAAACTGGAGACATTATCAATATGAACATGAGGAGACGTGACAAAGGACCATGGATTGCATAAAGTTAAAATAAGAGACCCTTAATTGACATAACAGAAGCAAGAATATTCAGTAGAAGACAGGCAATTAATTAAAACATAATCTCAAATGCATCAGTAGTTTTAGAAGCTAGAAGTTTATTGAACAGCCAAGAGATTCGATACTGAGAATAATCAAAACAACCTTCTCTTTCTAAAAAAATCGTTGTCCCGTGTCTGCTGATGGTCGTGTACGGATGCTTAGGGAAAGAACAGAAGGTTAGATCACGTAGATGGTGCCTTTTCAAACTTCAAGCAATCTGACGCGCACAGTTGAAGGACTTCATGAGCCAGACACTGTATCCACATGTTTGTGTTTAATAGCGTTGTTTGGGGTTTTTTCTATCTGTATATTTTTGTCATCCCACTTACGCTTTTGGCTTCCGTGTTGTGGCAATGAGTCTCACAGTTGTAATTATGGTTGATGTGATGCAGTCTAGCCTCTCCATTTATTCTAAACCTGATGCCTGATTTCATGGATTTCATTAAGAGGAGTACCCGGTTACATTAAGAAAAACTTATTTTTAAAGAGAGAGCAAATCGTAACACAAGGCTGCCTCTCCAAGAAGGCTTAAATT
Organism: Dromas ardeola; assembly: GCA_013398915.1. Taxonomy (NCBI): domain Eukaryota; kingdom Metazoa; phylum Chordata; class Aves; order Charadriiformes; family Dromadidae; genus Dromas; species Dromas ardeola. The sequence continues at coordinate 402,485 of VYZM01002161.1, read as the reverse complement.
ATTCCTCGGGGGAGTTCTTTGTTACCCCTAGTAGATTCAGTATGTATTGTTTGATTTCTGGTGTAACAGCCTCTGTGGACAGCCAGTAGGTTTCATCATGGCCACGACTGCTGTTTCCTTACGGTGAATAAAGTTGATTCCTGGATATTTCAAAACAAGCTGCTGATTATTCAGAACGAAACGCTTCGCCCGTTGAATGCACAAAATTACACACGCTTTTCTGTAAATGCTAATGGGTGGCTTTCAAGGTGCGTATCCTGGGACCAAGACCTACCTGTCTAGAGCTCAGTGGCAGAACTTCTTGTGACTGATAAAACCAGCCTTCTGTCCCCAAACTCACTCATACGTAATAACGGGCAGATGCCACGTTCTCTCACTTGGGAGGTGAATGTTCAGCGCGTACTTGCTGGCCCTTGCTCTTAGTTAAGGTGTTTACGTACTGGAAAGACCACAGAACAGGTTGGTTTCTGAGGCCCAGAATATTAACAGATCTCTCACTAATTCGTAGGTATAACGAGAGCAAAATCAGAGACTTTCTGTCAAAATCACAGGAAGTTCTTTTTAATTAAAAAAAGAGGAAACGGTTCCTGCTTGTTGGGCTTCGTGTTCCAACTGTAAAGCGAAGTTTTGCAGTGGGTATGGAATATCCTAATCTTTCCTCCTTTGTTTGTCTTTTTCTAGGAGAAGCTCTGCCTACCACATCACATCCTAGAAGAAAAGGGCTTGGTAAAAGTGAGCATAACAGTTCAAGCATTGCTAGACGTAACCACAGTGAAACAAGCTTTATTCACGTGAACCTCCTCCCTCTGCTGTTACCAGCTCCACTGTGCCATCAAAGAATCAAAATACTGCCCAGCTTTTCAAACTGCTTTGGGAAAAAAACAAAACAAAACAAAAAACCAACAAACCAACCACAGTGCTCCAAGAGTATTCTTACACTTCTGATTTTAAAATCGTCTTTCAGACTGTCCGCGTGCGGCAACCTACAAAAGCAGAAACTACGGAGTAACGTTTTTCTAGAGCAAACCGGCGCTTCACGGCTTTTATAGCTCACTTTGTATAGTACGTAACGAAAACAGCCACCTCTCTGCCACTTAAAACCGTGTGGAGTACACAGCTGTCTTGCAGCAAGATACCTTATACCTTCCTATTACTAAACTAAGAATCATTGTAATCATGGGGGGGGTGGGGAGGGAGAGTAAATCAGATTTTTGCCATGTTAGGTTTTTCTGCAGTTGCTTCAGGCTGTTGCCTTTTAAAAAAAAAAAAGTATCCAGACATAAAATATTTATATAAATATTATTTATTAGTGAGTTGTTATTCATCCTTTGGATGCAAACTGTAAATTAGGAAACTGTATTTTATTACTGCTTTTTTGTGGTTAAACACTTTATTTTAATATAAATATTTAGTTATTTTTTATTCTACTTGGTGTGCAGTAGGGCTAGATCTCCGTAACTCGTATTTTCTAATATGTAAGATAAAAAGCAAACAAAATAGGTGCTTTTATTAAAAGAACAGCTAGCTGGAATGGCATTCTTTATTTCTTGAATTTGTGGAACATTGGTAAAAATTTGTCTGCATTCCATTGAGTTTCCAACATTCCAGTAACACTTTTCCCCCCGACAGACTAAATTGGCTGAAACTGAGAGCACACCCATTTTATTTGTATATAGATGTTTAAAAAAAAAAAAAATCAAAAAAAGGAAAGATGTAAACTTGAAAAATAAATGTGAACAAATATTTTTGATTGCTTATTTTACTATGCACAAGACATTTAACTTTTGCCACAACAAAATGAATGATGTGCATTAGGATCATGTGTCTTGAAATAGAATTTTGCACTGTAACTTGATTTCTTCTAAGGACTACAGCACTACAGAACAAATAATTACCAAATAGCACAAGAACATCGGCGAGCAGATTTACCAGGTAGCCAACTAATTTTTAATTGCTTTCTTCAATGATTCCTTCCAGGGGAGAGAAAAATTATTAAAATTTTTAGGCCAAAGGTGGTCCCAAAGACCTGATCCTCCTGATACGACCTGCTGGGTGCGGTGCTTCTCCTTGGAGTCACCATCCTTTTCCCACAGAATTAAGAACAACGTTCTGTAGCGAACGTTTGCAGGATCAGACCTCTAATCCCACGTCAGCAATAGGAAATAAGGTTCTTTTTTTCTTATCGCTACTAAGCAGTAAATTTAAAAATTTAGCAGTAAATTAAGCAGTAAATTTAAAAGCAGAATTTATTACTAAAACGTCACACGTTTTAAATCAAAAAAAAAAGTTCCGGCACAGCGATTCTCACAGTACCTGGAACATCCATTTTTCTTTCATAGGAGAAGCTGGTGGTGGGAACTTGGGCAAGCGGGACGGGAAAAGCCGCATGTGGGGAAAAGGCTCGCTGGGAGGGGTCCGTGGTGCGCACAGGCAGGTAGTTGGAAATGCGCAATGACAAAGAAAGAGGCGAGGTGGGGCGGGAGGGGGAAATATTGAAGCAAGAGAAAGGGGAGAGGACTATTGCAATAAAGATTTTTTGGGAGAACCATGCATATTCGTCACTGTATCCAGGCACAGTTACATGCACGCGCACACAGACACTGCGTTTAAACCCACCAGTATTCCAACAGCAGATTTTTGATGGTAAACACAGTATTTGAACGCAGACTACACGTTTTAATACCACAAATTGCCCATGTGCTGGTAGGTACCGACAGCAGTGTGTTAGGAGGAGGCAAGTGGACTCGCAGACAATGAAGCGTAGAGTTTGCACGGAATAGCCAGTTACTTCAACCAAAGCAAAAACGTTTATTTTCTAGAGGGATCGTTGACTTAAATCGTAATTTTGATTGGCAGCTAGCATATCGTTTCCTATAAAATGTACTGTGCACTTTAACACTAAATTAAAATGTATTTTAATATTTTACAGAGCTGCACAAATATCTGTTTTGTCAAAAAAAAGCACGAGCAATGTACAGAAAGTAAGTTTTCAAGTCAGAGTTTATCAAATTTTAAAAGCATTCAAAGATCGAGTATAAAAATAGGAATATTGATTTCTGCATCTTGAGGGATAAAATGCAGGTTTCCTGAGTATTTTTTTACAATGTATATATGGCAACATGAAGCTTTGTAATTATTATTTTGACAAATCTTGGTTTTTTCATAATTAAATTTTTGTTTTTCTCCTGGTAGTGTCTTTCAGTATTTGCTTGAAGTTGGCTGTAAATAAATAGCTCTAAATATTTTGTAATACAGCTTTTTTTTAATGCGGTCTTAACCTGTACGCCTAAAAAGAGAATCTTCATGAATCTTTGTATACTATTTATATGTGCAATAAAACATGCATGGCAAATCTATAATACCCTAAGCAGTGAACATAATGTATATAGAAAATCTTTACTGTAGTTACAATTAAACTATATTATTTGTAGAAACCCTTTAATGACTACCCCTCTTGCCTGACGAGTTTCCTGTAAAAGAGATGGCGTTTGGAGAGCTTAACGCTGGGAATGATGGATGAGGGTTTGGGGATGGAGAAAGATGATGTGACTCAAATACAGGAATTTTGCAGCTAAACTAGGGCTAGGATCCAGCTGGTAACTGGTGGGGTCTCAGTTTGGTGTCGGTTCCTGCAAATGAGCTTCAACATGAGCCAACAATGTGGGCTCAGAGCCCAGAAAGCCAACCGTATCCTGGGCTGCATCCAAAGCAGTGTGGCCAGCAGGTCCAGGGAGGTGATTCTGCCCCTCTGCTCTGCTCTGGTGAGACCCCACCTGGAGTACTGTGTCCAGCTCCGGAGCCCTCAGCACAGGAAAGACGTCAGCCTGTTGGGGCGGGTCCAGAGGAGGGTAACAAGGATGACCAGAGGGCTGGAGCACCTCTCCTATGAGGACAGGCTGAGAGAGCTGGGGCTGTTCAGCCTGGAGAAGAGAAGGCTCTGGGGAGACATTATAGCGGCCTTTCAGTACAGGAAAGATGGGGAGGGACTCTTTATCAGGGAGTGTAATGATAAGGCAAGGGGTAATGGCTTTAAACTGAAAGAGGGGAGATTAATTAGATTAGATATCAGGAAGAAATTCTTTACTGTGGGAGTGGTGAGACACTGGAACAGGTTGCCCAGAGAAGCTGTGGATGCCCCATCCCTGGAAGTGTTCAAGGCCAGGCTGGATGGGGCTGTGAGCAGCCTGGTCTAGTGGGAGGCGTCCCTGCCCATGGCAGGGGGGTTGGAACTAGATGATCTTTAAGGTCCCTTCCAACCCAAACCATTCTATGATTATAAGATTCTCACAACTTTGCACTGCCCTGGACTTGCAGCCTGTGGACAAGGGCAGTTTGAGGCACCTGCCTTGTCAGCCCCTTAGCACCAGTTTTGTAAGAGCTCAGGGCACTTTCTGTGAAGCCTTGAGGTCACTGGCTTCCCAAGCAAGTTCTCATGGACTCACAAGAGCGCGTTGGACGCCTACCTGAATCTGCGCCTGCTCACACATGAGGAGGCACCTGGAAGTCCCTCTGAAGGAGGAAGGCAGCGGTGCAAGTAAATGCTCCATTTTATCGAGAAGGCAAACATTGCGGGACAGCAGGCAATTATTAGGAGTGCCACGCGGAAAATATGACAGGTATTTTCAGCTCCAGAACTGTGGCTGTTTGGGGAAGCTGATACGGTAATTGATCTCCTGCTGGACTGTAAATTAAAGTTATAGGAAATAAAGCTCCCCACAGCTATCCAGAGTATAATGGGAAACTCAGAATTACGCCGTACAAATTTATCAAGCGTGAAAGAGGGCTTTTCCCACCCCACGCAGGGCAAGCTGTTTCCTACCATTAACCCAGCAGCTTTAAAATGGTGGTTTAAAAGCACTTAGAGTAAATTACAGGGTTAAACCTGCTTTTTAATCTCCTCTAATATAACATGCAGGTGCACACGGTGCGGTTAGGGAATGGGAAAAAAAAAAAAAAAAAAGTGGCATGCCGTTTCCCTTAAATACAATTATCAGAATGCATTAGGCAAAAAAATACTAGCTTTGCCAGATAACACTTCGGCTCCAGTCCAGTATCCGACACGACCCAGTAATTCCTTTGCTGGCTACGGGAGAGCAGGTGCCTGGCTGCTGGAGGAGGAGGAACAACTAGAAGCAGCTGCCACATATTAAACAAGCCTTTGAGCCAATTTTGCTGTTGTGTGAGCAGAAAAAAAAAAAAAAAAAAATCTAAACTTTTAGCACTTCTGGCTTAAAAATTAATTATTTTTTTATGTCAGTGCCCTGCTTTATAAGAAAGGAGGAGGTAGTGTCTGTTGTAAATCCACAGTGCAGAAAACTTACAGAATCATCGAATTGCCTGGGTTGGAAGGGACCTTTCAGATGACCTAGTCCAACCATTAACCTAACTCTGACAAAAACCATCGCTAAACCATATCCCTAAGCACTACGTCTACCCGGCTTTTAAATTTCCTCCAGGGATGGTGCCTCAGCCACTTCCCTGGGCAGCCTGTTCCAATGCTTAATAACCCTTTCAGTGTAAAGAGTTTTCCTAATATCCAGTCTAAACCTCCCCTGGCGCAACTTGAGGCCATTCCTTCTTGTCCTGTCGCCTACTACTTATGGTCAGCATTTCAGAGAACTCTTGCAATAAGCACAGCCGTAGATGCAAGATTGATAAAAATCAATACATAATTTAGGCCAGTCACCACCAACAGAAACTCAAGTTCCCAGCATCAGCCTCCCCACGACCCAGAATCTAGCAGGGGATGGAGAACCAGGAGAGCATTCAGCATTGCTTACAACAGCAAACCGCTCCTACGACTACCCCAGTATTTCTGCTGGCAAGAGCGAGCCAAGGGTTGCACAACGCTGCAGGTTCAGCCGAACCGTGGGAAAGCCAAGGTGACGAGCGATTGCTTGAATGTAAAACAAGCAGCTCACTGGAACAATCCGTGTTCTTGCCCCACACAAGGTAATGGGCAGAATTATACCACGGGGAACTACTTTAGATCTACAGCTCTCAGGCCTAAATTCTGCCACCTTCTGTAAAATAAGCACACTCATTTTCGACGATGAGATACCAGATCATTTATAGATAGGGATTGCTTTCTTCAGGTCTATTTATCCGTTTCCCCTCAGTCCTGTTACAGCTAAGAAACCCATAAACACAGCATAAGCCTTTCACTCTCAGCAACAATCAAAGGCAAGCGGGGGTAAAAAACCCTCCTTTACTATAGACTGCTTCCTTCACATGGTTTGTAAGAGGCCTTTTCTTTTAAATATCATCCATGAAATACTCTTCAGATTATTTGTTTTGCTGTTAATAATGCACAGGACAGTAAAGCACTCCCCACAGCAAGCTTCTGTCTGTATCCTCCACCAGACTTCGGCCTTGGAACACATTTAGACAGGCTAAGGAAAAATACACCAACCACTTCAGATTAATTAAGTAGCTTGATTGGTTATGCCACTAACAACTTCCTTCCGCATTAAGTCATGAAGTGATCCCTCTATTTAATTAGCTGAAGAGGCAGGCTGTTGTTATTCATAGTCCCTGCATAGTTGGGCTAGAAAATGTCTCCAGGTCCAAAGTACGTACCCACATTCATAGTCTGAAACTAACTCATCTGCTAATTTTCATTATGACTCAGAACGCAGCGTGGTGTTTATCGTGTTGAGAGAGTTCTTGAAGCATGCAAAACCATTCAAAATACTTACTCTAAAGCACACACATCAAATTAAGTGGGACTTTTATTGTTCTTAGCAGTACAATCAGAAGAGCTCCATTTTACAGCCACTACTTCAGCAAATGATTTCTGTTTAGGTCGCCTCTACCCCTTGATTCATACTGGACAGACAACGCTCCCATCCAAATGGTTCAAGCGTTGAGGTATTTCGCATGGTGTTTGATGTGGTCGTTAATAAATGTAGCAATGAAAAAATAGCTGTGATCGTAACCCTGGAAAAGAAAAACAATAAAGAAATCAGCAAATACTTATAGTTTACAATAAAGCAATCATGCTAAGCTCTCTCCTTTCTAGGAAAGTTGAGGACTCTCCTGGTTTGATCTGTTTTAAGAAATCAAAAATACCTGTATTATATATAAAAACCGTGAAGGATACCTAACTAACAGGTTAAGTATATATGAACACTAGGAAGCTAAACAAACAATATACCTTAACCTGCCCTAATCGAGATGGACAACAGCAAGCGTCAGCAGCAGAGCGAGATGCGATTTGAAAGACCAGTTCCCCTCGCTGGCGTTGCCCTACTGGTAAAACACAGGTATAAGGAGAGCGCGGCCCCGGTCTGAATTACTGCTCCAGCACTACGCTAAATGCCATGTAAACCTCTGAGCTGCTCCACTTTGTCAGCACTAACTTTTGGTGCAGGGCTTGTAATGAATCAGAGAGGACAACCCCTCATTCTCCACAGCCGGGCCCTTCACTGGGTCTGGCCTGAAGTTGTCAGTCGCTCACAAAGGCGCCAGTGCTCTCAGGACAGCGCTGTGCTGGGTCACTGCACTGAAGAAAAGAGCAATCCTTCCACCCGGGTCTTTAAATGAATATAGGATTTCGAGCAGTTCCACACCTTTCCTGATTGACACAAAATAAATCACAAAAGTTTTATGCTGAACACAATGCCCACTGAGCAGATAAGGAATCCAGCAAAAGTACCTCTGTCACTTTGTTTGTACGGTGGCTGTGATACGTATTAGAAATCATTAATGCTGCTGCTTCAGCCGACAGCTGTCAGCTTGAGTTACCATCAACCCATCAGCTTGTTGAAACTAAAATCATGACCCCACCTAGTGGTGAAATGCAGCTGAATCTGATGGATATTGCACTCCTTCCTGGCTGATGTTAAGGAAAAAGTCACTTCTCATCCTCTTCCTCACTTGGCCAGGGACAGACTCACAGGTAAGTGAGAGCACGCCCCATTAAGACACACTCTCTCCACGACCTGCCACATAGACCCAAAAAAAATCACAAAGCAACAACCCAACAACAAAGGATCGCAGAAGCAACTTGCCTGCTGCAGTCTAAAGACTACTGGGATTTTCCGCTCCGTGCAGGCAGCGATGAAGTTATCAGGCAATAACTGGCCCGCTGATAGGAACTGGTCATCTTTGCCTTGATCGATCAAGATGTCCAGGTGAGAGTCTGGATAGGACTTCACAAGTTGTGTAGCATCATATGCCTGCAGAAATAAAAAAGAAACAACGTTCAGCTACATACGTTAGACTGGGCCAAATTTGCCAAATTTTCAAAAGAATGGCATATGTAGAGTACGGGGTGATACTAATGAGGACACCAAACTGCACCTTGGAAAAACAAAAACCGTGGAATTTCCACACAACTGACACGTTATACCCGTGTTTTAAAAAGGGCAAATGGTACGATCTAAGTAATGACCAAGTTGGCAGTTTGACATCATTTCTGGACCAAACGGGACATCCAGCCCAGGGCTAAATTCATACAGAGTTGAAGAACAGCAGTATAATCTAGTACTGATTCACATGCTCGTACAGAAACTAGATCCTGCCAAAATAACTTGGTATCTTCATGTAACCATTTTAGCAGGTAAAGGTCAAAACACCGGTGTAACACATGGCAATTCTAAGCAGAAATACGGAGATAAGGCATTGTATACAGAACAGACCATTTCAGTTGGAAAGGACCTATAATGATCATCTAGTCCAACTGCCTGAGCAATTCAGGGCTGACCAAAAGTTACAGCATGTTGTTAAGAGCATTGTCCAAATGCCTCTTAAACACGGACAGGCTTGGGGCATCGACCACCTTTTTAGGAAGCCTGTTCCAGCGTTTGACCATGCTCTCGGTAAAGAAACGCTTCCTAATGTCCAGTCTAAACCTCTCTGGTGCAGTTTTGAACCATCCTGACGTGTCCCTATCACCTAGTCCCTATCACCTAGAGATCAACACATCCCTCTCCACTTCCGCTCCGCAGGAAGCTGTAGAGAGCAACAAGGTTGCCCCTTATCCTCCTGTTCTCCAAACCAGACAAGCCCAAATTCCATAGCTGTTCCTCACAGGACATTCCTTCCAGCCCTTTCACCAGCTTTGTTGCCCTCCTCTGGATGCATCCAAGGACCTTCCCGTCCTTCTTAAATTGCGGGGCCCAGAACGGCACACAGTATTCAAGGTGAGGCTGCACCAATGCTGAATACAGCGGGATAATCACCTCTTTTTGACCGACTGGTTGTGCTGTGTTTGATGCACCCCAGGATGCGGTTTGCCCTCTTGGCTGCCAGGGCACACTGCTGACTCCTGTTGGGCCTGCTGGCAATCAGCACCCTCAGACCCGTTTCAGCAGGGCTGCTCTCCAGCCACTCATTTCCCAACTTATACCTGTGCCTGACATTACTCCGTCCCAGGTGCAGAATTTGGCAATTCGATTTGTTGACTTTCATCCCACCAATCATATTCCAATGCTCCCATCTATCTAAACCCTCCACAAGGCCTCTTGTCCCTCAACAGAGTCAACAGCACCTCCCAGTTTGGTATCATCAGCAAATTTGCTAACGGCACATTCAACTCCTGCATCCAGACTGTTGATAAAGATATTGACTGGCCCTAGAACTGAACCCTGAGGAACACTGTGGGTGAAATCTGTGCCCAAGGCAGGTCTAAGTCTATTCCTGATGCCTGCTAGTGATCTACTGGACTGGGTTTACAGAAGAGCTCCAAAGCAAGTTAGGGGGTCAGAAAACGTACTTTTTTTTTTTCCCAAAATAAATTTATTACGTTAAGTGTAAGCAAATTTAATTGGTGATTGTTAAATATACAAACTACTCTATTAAAAAATGTGAAAGCAGCTAGTGCTTTCCATTCCTGTAATGTTTTAATTAGACCTGGATGTCTTCCTTTAATCCAATTCACAAGGGATTTAACTGCAGCTTGTGTTTATTTACAAGGAAATAAAAGTACCTGGTCACAATGATCCCTTCTAACTTAATTCTAGGGATACAGTGCAATGTTTATGCTGAGATAAAAATACTGAAGGACTGCCCAAACAACACAGCAACATGCACACAAACATTTTTGTATCTTAGCCATTCATAAACGACTACTTATACTTCAAAATTAGGGCCCTGGAGCTAAAACCTAACTTTGTCTGGTTTAATCCTGTTTTACGGGATACCAACTTCCAAGTATCCAATGGGGCTCCTCTGTTAGCTGCCTCCAACAGGCTGCCCCTGCAGATGCTCATCAGCCTCTGAACAATTCGTAGCAGTCTCTCTTTCCAGGCTACTACAAAA
>VYZM01002161.1:338693-382005 GCA_013398915.1 Dromas ardeola | reverse complement strand
TCTGCGGGCGCGGCCTCCCCCAGCCCCGCCCGCGGCGGGGCCCTCAGGCGGCGGCTTCCAGGCGGCCGCGGCGGCTTCCAGGCGGCCATGGCGCCAGCTGGGCCGAGGCCTCCGTCGGGCTCAAATGCACGTCCCCGGGGGAGAGATAACGGGGTCTACTGTGTCTGTGGGGGCTGCTCTCTTTCTCCTCCTCCTCCTCCTCCGACGCTTCTCCAGCTCTCCCACCCAGGGCCAGAGGAGAGCGGCTGCGTGCGGCCTGGGCACCTTCATGCCCTTGTGCCACAGAGGCCACCTTCCCGGCTCTGAAGGAGAAAATCTTGAACTATAAAGTTAAGAGAGACATAAAAGGTTAATCCAGTGAATCTGATAATAGTAAACTATTCAAAGCAGCAAGTGTTTCTGTTAAAAGAGTTATTTTCCCTCCACCACCAAGCCCTCAAGGGGGAAAAAGGCTGAAGCGGTCTGAACTTGGGCCGCTGCATCATTAAATTTTAAATGTTTTACTTCACCTCAGCATTTCAGCGTTCTTCATAGCAGCTGCTGCCTGACAGACTTCTGATTTTACAGTAAAACCAAATTCTAGGTCAGGTAGTTTTTGTCATGACACCTCACTTGCGAGATCACAGAGGAAATAAGATACTTCGCAGTGCTTTCAATCTTATTCATAACCCAAGTTCTTCCCACTTCCTGCTGTTAAAGGGTCCTCTTTTTTTTTTTTTTTAATTTGCAGTTTAACATGCCCATCAGTTACCAAAAAAGTGTCCTCTGCAAAGCTCTCTCCCTCTTTTTAGTCTCGTAGCATGTACTGCATTAGCAGTAACTATTTTTGCCCATAACATTTTGCAGTCTGATCATTTGTTACTTTGCCAGTGTGACAATAATTTGTTTCTATTTTTAATCCCTAATGCTAGCAAGGCACAGTACCAGCAACTTTCTCCTCCGGTACTTTCTCCGGTACTTTCTACTCTTTCCCAGCAGATCTGTTTGGACTGCAGCTGCTGGACCCTGGACCTGGGCCTCCCATCCCATCTTCCAGAGCAGTTTTCCCTATCCTGTCTCTCTACTTGGATGGAGCTGGTACAAGTAGTCTGTTTCTGAGCTGTTTAAACTTTCTTCTCTCAGTTTTTCTTTTGGAAGGTTTAATTTGCTATTAAGCAAATGTACAGGCTGAGATTTGGGCTTTTTCAGCCTGGAGAAGAGAAGGCTCCAGGGAGAACTTACCGCAACCTTCCAGTACCTAAAGGGGGCCTACAGGAAAGATGGGGAGGGACTCTTTATCAGGGAGTGGAGTGATAGGATGAAGGGTAATGTCTTTAAACTGAAAGAGGGGAGATTTAGATTAGATATTGGGAAGAAATTCTTTACTGTGAAGGTCGTGAGACACTGGAACAGGTTGCCCAAAGAAGTCGTGGATGCCCCATCCCTGGAAGTGTTCAAGGCCAGGCTGGATGGGGCTGTGAGCAGCCTGGTCTGGTGGGAGGTGTCCCTGCCCATGGCAGGGGGCTTGGAACTAGATGATCTTCAATGTCCCTTCCAATTCTAACCATTCTATGATTCTATGATTCTATGAAATTAAAGTGTGTTTCTACACTAGTATTTCTCAAACACTCTCCAGGTTGTTCCTTCCATCTCTGTGTCCATTTTGTAGCCCTCTTAATGTCCTATCCTCCCTAGCAAGATATTGCCTGGTTAGTTTGTTATTTGATCTAAACTGTAGCCAGTCTGTTTTCTTTCTTGTATATATAATCATCTGTCATTACACACATCTCAATTTCCATGGTATCTGCAATTGTTTTTAGCTGTTTCTCTTGTCAGTACACAGCCTGGGCTTCCTTTCCAAGTCTCTTGGATAACCTCTGTCCAATTTGCTCCCATTTCAGAATGACATATTCAGAAGGATCCAGCTGGCAGCCTGCTGATGATTTTACCTGTCCTCCCTACATCTCCATGACATCAAGGTATAAGCATTATTTTGTATGTCTTTTCAGTCAAAAATGACTGAAGTAAATGCATGTGTAAATAACGTGAGAGCTGTGTCGCAGCTGTTCTCATGGCACAATGCTTTGTGTGTTGTGTTTAAGAAAGTATGAAGAGGAAAACATGCCGGGACAGTGTTGAGGACAGTGTAAGGTAGAGGGAGCCAAGCTGGTGCAGTCTCTTCTGTGGTGTGGTATGGATATATTTTTAGTATCTTTGGTTATGCACATTTGTTTCACCATATTGCCATTTCTGTATCCTTTGACACAGTGTCCGCAGGTGTTACCAGTGAATTCATTTTGGTATCATTCTGCATATCATTTCAGATTATCTGTAAAAAAACAGATGTGCAATGGGCTTCCTGTCCTTCATCATTAAGTGGCTTCTCCTTATATGGTGCAGCATGGCAAACAGTAGAAACGAGGGTATTAAAAAGAAAGGAATGGTAGGTACTGACTTTGGAAAATCTCAGGGCTTATGTACTGTTGCCTTACCTATTACTTTATCATTGTATTCCAAGTACAATACATACTTCTCCAACATACTTTCTGTATGTTCCCCTTACACAGACACTACTTTCAACCACTTTACCACTGATTAAATGCAGTGGTGAGATACAATTTCAGATCATCTATCTAACATTTCTTCTGGCATTTATAAGGATGGTTTTGGAACAGGCTACCCAGAGAGGTGGTGGAATCTCCGTCTCTGGAGACATTCAAAACCCACCTGGACGCGTTCCTGTGCCACCTGTTCTAGGTGACCCTGCTCTGGCAGGGGGGTTTGATGAGATGATCTCCAGAGTTCCCTTACAACCCCTGTGATTCTGTGATTCTTTGTATTCTGTCAGAAGGGGTTTTGCCTTTTCAGCACATTTTCAGCAGCCTTTCTTTACTTGGGGAAACACACCATTAGCTTCAACCCACTGAAACACATTTGCTGTAAAGCTTACAGCAAGAAACTTCCACGTTGTAGGTGAGCAAACTTTATGTCTTAAGGTTATAGTACCAAATTGTTCCTTTCACATTTTCTTTTCAGTAGATACAGTCCTTCCCTTAGCCATGCACCTGGGTACACGCTTTTCCAATGTTTTTGTTGTGGTAGTCTGAATTAAGGATGGTAGCTGCTAACCTCTTTTACCTAATAGCTGTGGATTGCACCTCCTGCTAGTGCTTTTCAGTCATTTTTTCTCAACTTTTTTTATGTGATCTCATCTTCACTTTGGTTATTCAGAGCTCTGAATTCACACTTCACTGTCTACTTTGCCAGGAGATTATTTGTATGTTATTCTTTTCTGTAAACAACTTTTCCAGTGTTCTTTACAGTAATTGTTCGTAATTTAGCCATTTATCATTCTAATGTCATATTTGTCTAAATTGTCTTAAATTGTCTTATACCACGCTACCGGTCATTTCCAAGCAACATACATGGCTAGTAACATTATCATCCCTCAGTATATTTCATGCGGACTGTATTGACACAATCTGCTTCAAGTCTTTAGCTTTTCAAGGGGGAAGCTTTACACAGGAAGAAGGAGAATTTTCCGCCACTTCTTTGTTATTGATTTATTTTTCTATTTCCCCTTCTTTACCACATCCAGCTGTCTTACCTTTTGTCTCAGATGGAAGTTAGATCCTCCAGAGTTTCTTTTCTTTCCTTCCATACTGGCAAGATTTCACCTGGGTGCAACTTGTCATGTCATTAGCTGCTGTCCCTTCAAGGCAGTTCTTTACTTTTTCTGCAACTTGCCCAAGTGCTTCTTAGCCAACAAACCCAATGGCAGAGGCTAGAGACTACACACTCTCAGTTATTTTATCTGCCTACATTGAGTTTTTTTCTTCTTTACTCCATTTCTTGCTTTCATTATTTCCCTTTTGTTTGTTAGAGCTTAGGGTGTCATTTGAGTCTGTCGGTCTTTTTAGGAAACAGTGTTGTCCTGTGGTCTTGGTTGCACTGGAATACAAGTCACAGTGTTGTCAATGCTAGCTGTCTCCTCTTTTTGTGTTCTTTACAGGTTTTTCTAATTCTGTAGGAAAAAATATCCACTCTGTCATAAGAACCTAATTGGATTAAACAGATTAGCAAATGGAAAAATTTCCCTGAGAAGCTTTGTGAATTTGTCTTTGGTCAAGTTACACAATCTCTTTTGTGCCCAGAGATGATTTCTAGATCACCAGTTGTCTTTTGTCATTCTGATTATCAGTATAGCTCCCCGGCTTCTCTTTAATTTGGCCATCCATATCTTGTATTGGTCTTTCTGCAGCACTGCACTGATGATCTGGAACGGCCTCAATAGTTCTGAGCTGCTATGAGGTCGCGCACGTTCATGAATCCTCTTCACAGAGAGACTGTGGAAAGTTTATACGCAGAAGATTTGTGGTTGCCGAAATAAGCCATTTATGATAAGAAATTAGAAAAAGGTAGCGTTTTTTGAAAAAAAAAATCTTTGTCTCCAGAGTAATTAAAGCACTGAAAACTTTTCCAGGGGAAAAAACCAAAGATGCTTTTTTTATTACAGTATTGAGAATACGAAATATTAGTAAAATTTTCTTATCATTTCAGGAAAATGCAAAATTAAGCATGTGTTACAGCTGATAACAAATCCAGTGAGGTATATGTGTCTGATAATTCTGACAGAAAGTAGTTTCCTCTTAATGCTTTACAATTAAAAATGCTTTTTTATAGTAAATTGACTGCACATATTTGTATATGTCTTTTGTTTTCTATTTCTTTCTAGTACAGATTAATTTTGAACTTACAAAGAGACTGCTTGTTTGAGAAATTTTTCCACATACAGTTTTAAATACCTCATGTTGGATTTACCAAGCCTTTGAAGCTGGTATTTTGAATTCAGATATCCAAATAAAATCTGAGGCATAATTGCAGCTAAAGAAAGATATTGGCTGACAGTAATGTAATAGTTAAGGTCTGACTTAGAGAACACCAAAGCACAAATTAAAATTCCATTTCAGCCAATAAATAATTTAGTAGAACATTAGAGCTTGCCTTATTAATGGGAGCCCCAAGGAGAGGTGGAGATATAAATGCTATTTGTTTAGGCTTATGGTTTTCTTTCCCTGGGAGCTAGGCTTTTCTTTAGGTCTGAGGGAATAAGTTATGATCAGCAACACCAGCTGGCATTCCTAGGATTTCTCGATCCCTATACGAGCCTTGAAGTAATACAAGTACAGTGGACTTTCTTTCTTGGTCTTGGGGTGCAATTGAGCCTACAGACTTGAAGTCATTTGTCAAGTTTAGGATAAAAATAGTAGAAAGAATCTAAGTAAGTTGTGTATCATAAACTCTTCTTGTGAGGACTATTTATATCTGTTATCTGTAATGATGTAAGAGGAAGAGTCAGGCAAAATTACAATACATGAGATGGCCTCTGCTCTTTATTTAAAAGATTAAAGAGCATGGCTTTTAAAAATGCTGAGGAAAAGGCAGTATTTTATTGCTGTCAAAGATTGGGTACGATAACACGCCTCGATGGCTTTTGGAACAACTGGTGAGATCCCCAGCAGGATGAACATTTATTTCAATAATATATATGGTTCCTAAAGGAAGTACAGGTAGTGAAAGAGCCAGAAAATTCCAAACATCATTTAAGATGAAAAAGTAAAAGTAGATGCTCACATTGCCCAAAGAGAAGTAGCAAAACACTTGATTGATCAGAATTTTAACAAGGTAGTGGTCTTCTGAATGTCCTCATTTAATTGATTCAGGCTGAATAACTGAAATCACAGAAAAGAATAAACCTTGAAGGGAACACACTTTCACTCAATAATATGTAGGATTATTTACTTATAATTTCGTCTAAAAGTGAGCAAAAGAAATGATGTCACAACCCTGGGCTTCAGGAGAGGATATAGTGGTTATTGGCAGGATCCAATGGGAGGCTGCCCTGGCAGGCAAAGGAGAGCTCAGGAGAGCTGGTTCTTCAAGGACAACCTCCTCAGAGCACAAGAAGAGTCCATTCACTTTGCAGAAAATTGAACACAGGCCAGCATGGATGACGAAGACTCCTGACTGGGCCAAATGCAAAAAGGAAGCCTACAGAAAGTGGAAGCAGGGATGGGCTACCTCAGAAGAATATAGAAACATCTCTAAAGCATGCAAGGATGGAGGTAGGAAAGCCAAAGCTCAGCTGCGACTGAAACTAGTAGCAATGTGAAGAGCAACACAAAAGCTTGGTTTATGTACATTGACAGCAAAAGGAAGGCTAAGGAGAACGTGGGCCCACTGCTCAGTGGGACAGGGGAGCTACTGACAAGGAACATGGAAAAGAACGAGGTACTCAGTGCCTTTATTTTGCCTCAATTTTCACTGATAAAGTTGGCCTGTCAGGTGAGTATTAGCCAGAACAGAGGACAATGTTTGGGACCGCTTAACTCATGTGGATACGTACAAGTCTATGGAACCAGATGGGATGCATTAAGTGGTGCTGAGAGAAAAGGCCAATGTCGTTGCAAGGCCATTTTCTATAACGTTTAAAAGGTCAGGACAATCCAGAAGGTCTTACTGATGTTTGGGAAAAGGTAGATGTGACACCCACGTTCAAGAAGGGCACTGAAGGAGGATCAAGCAAACTAAAGGCAGGTCAGCCTTACCACTACATCTGGTAATGGAACAAATCCTCCTGGAAGACATTTCCAGGTACACAAAGAACAAGAAGGTGATTTGGAGTAGCCACTAGGGATTTACCAAGAGCACAGCACACCTGACCCATCTGATTGCCTTCTGATGAGTAGTCTGCCTCAATGGATGAGACAAGAGCAGTGAAGTTGTATACCTTGGCTTTAGCAAGGGCTTTGCAACAACTTCTCTTAGTTGCTTTGTCTCCTGTTAGTGAGATTGGTAAAATACGGGCTCGATTAGTGGACAATAAAGTGGGTGGAAAATTGGCTGGATTATTGCTGGGCTCAGGGGGTATGGATCAGCAGTACAGAGTCCAGCTGGCAGAATGACACCCCAGGGATCGATACGAGGGACAAGACTGTTTAGTGTCTTTATTAATGACCTGGATGATGAGAGGGAGTGCTGTCTGAGATATATAGTTAAGGAAAAAACAGATTATTATATTTCCTGCAGAGAGAAAGGATAATAGATCTTTGTGAAAGGAGGCTTCAGTTCAGAAACATATTTTGGAGTTTAGAAAAAAATCTAAGTTGCAGTAAAGAAGAGAGATGCTATTCTGCACTATTGATAATATAGGTCATCGAAAAAAAAGGAGAAAGTTTACTGCCATTGACAGTGACCAGGTCCACAATGCAAAGCACTGTACAAAATCCTATTGAAGCAAACCTTCTGACTTGAAGGGTTCACTGTCTACAAGACAAAAAGGAGAAAAAAAATGTATGTTCTACACTTCACATGTGGAGAACGGAGACACAGATTTCCTGAGTCCAGCCATGATGAGTATTGCTTATGTGGAAACTTCATCCATGACTTTATACATAGTTATATGCAGCAATTCAAAATACTTTGGTGGAGTATCTGTTGGACTAGTCTGCTTCCAAATCCTGACATTTTCTACCTTCATTTGAACCTGAATAGTTCCATCTCTTTCACAAGCCGATTTCTGAAGCAGATATCCTGCCTTGGATTAATTTTCAGGGCCCTGTTTGCTGCTTCCCAGATGACTACCCTTTCTTTCTCATGGGAGGTATCAAAGAGGAACTTTGGAATAATCTCTTTCTTTGGGTCATTCAAGGTCTGATGCCCGCTGTAATTCAGCTCAGAAAGTGCCTTTATAAACTGCTTTTTCTTCCTAGTTTTTTGCTTCCTCAAACTTAAAGTAAGTAGACCTGACTCATTTCAAACACACAAATCTCAGCTGCATTGCTAGGAATTTCTTTTTTTCATGTGTCAGTAAGAACTGCAGATTCCCAAATGTCCTCTGGAAATCCCGGTTCCCTTAGCATTGGGAAGTAGTGGCTTACAGGGATGAGACCCTCACCCACATGGGTTTAAGTTCTGGGTTCTGCTCCTGGCCCACTGAGTGTCTTCTTTTGCTGATTTTATCTCATTGTACCTCAGTTGCCAATTAGCAAATAGGTCCCAGCAGTAGTTGCCTTTTTCTCAAAAGAATTGTAAAGATAAATAAATATGAATGTAGTCTGACAATGACTGCAGTAATCTGTTTAACATGTTACTTTTTCCCCCTTTTTTTCCTTAGATGTAAGTCTGTAAGGTGAAACGTCACTTCAAATGGCACAGTGTGCTCCTCTTTCATCAGCCACCTGCTTCTGGGGCAGATCAGAAGGTGGCACAGTTCAATCTTTTCACCTTCTCCCAGGTGATTGTTGCTCTAAAAACCCATTCAGCAAATAATCTGTGTTCTCCCTCAAGGACCCCAAATGTAACTGTTAATAGTTCTCTTACTGTGGGAAGTTTATCCCCTACACCACATCTCCAGGCTTAGAGTTAGCCCCATCAGCCCCAGGTATTTCGTTTTGAAAAGCAATGTTATGTGGCTGCATTATAGCTGCTGTTAGTTGTGAATAAAGCTATTTTATACTCCTGGGGTTTGAAGGCTGGGATTTTCTTCAGTAGGCAATTCCAAAGGGTGATTCTTTCCACTTGCCTTAAATAGTCATTTGAGGCTGCCTCTCTTTCTTCATTCTGGACCCTTAGACATGGACACTTAACCAGCAGACGCCTAGCAGTTCCCAGCCTAAATGACGCAGTGAAAAATGAGTTTTTCAACTCATGCCCCTTATGCTTTTTCTTCTGCAAAGAGACAGGGATCACCCAAACATCTTTGCCATTTCAAATTATTCGCAGCAGAGACGTTACAAAGCAAGCATGTCATAAATTTGCTTGGAAACTCAGCAACCGTCATCTTAACTATTGTTTTCTTTGCTTTCATCTCCTGTGGCAGTTGTGTGGTCGCAAGAACATAATTTTTATTACTGGGTTCCTGAGAGCAGTGAAGAAGTGTTTAAGGATTTTGAGACTATCAATCTTTTCTATTGCTACAGAACACTTATCCTATAACAGGAAGAATAACACTGAACTCACAAAATACTAATATTTGTATTGACAGTGAATTGTGACCTAAGAACTTACAAATTAACTCCTTGAGATTTTTAAAGTCAATTGCAAATGCACTTGCAGAAATATTTATGGAAGAGCAGGAACAGAAAAATGGAGAATTGCTTAATTAAATTTGTACACAGATCACGTTTCATTTGAAATCTAACAAAAGAGCAGCTCTAGTTGTGCAGATCAAAGGTCCCAACACCTTGTTTTGAAGACGAATTGTAGCACAAACTGGTAGAAGGAAGAGGACAAGCATTTGGCAACAGCTCCAGAGAGCACTTGCTAACATCTAGCAGCCTGAGATCCCTTCAGTTCTCTGGCTAGAAATGCCTATTAAGTCTATGTTAAAGAGCTCTCTTTGGCTTCATGAATTTGCCCAATCTTCTAAGAATCCTAACCCATTTAGATATTTACCTGTATGGAAGCCATCCTATAATTTTGATTGTCCTTTTTGCCCTTCTCTGTACAGTTATCCTCAAATACTTTTTTAACTACTGCTGACCATTTTTTTCACAGTACCATAACACAAAGATCTCATTCCCATGTAGTAACGGTCAGTTTAGAGCATATTATTCTGTATGTAAAGCTAGGGTTGATGTTTTTCCCCCCAAAATGCATCACCTTACTTTTTCTACTTTGAATTTCACCTGCCATTTCCAGAGCCATCACAGAGTATCATGTGGTCTTTGCAATCAGTTCTCCACTATGCACGCTGTCACTTTTGCTATCTTTTTTTTTTTTCCCTAGAGGCCCCTGTAGGACTCGCTGGTGTCCTGCCTTGAAGGTGAAGACTGATTATTCTGTCTTGCCTGTTTCCTACCTCCCAGGGGTTCTTTCACCATGCAAGAACCATCTGTCTTAACTTGTGGTTAGTTTCTCTTGAGCCTCTGATGAGAGACCGTGTTGATGCACATACATGCTGACTCCCTTCAGAGAACACATCCATAGATTGGTTTATGTCATTTACATAATCTCTGTATGATTTTCTCTTTTGTTTCATTATCTATTTACTGACAATTTGATTTGAGGCAAATCTTCTGATGCGTGACCATAAGGAAATCTGCTGACAAAGGATCATCCCCAAGTATCCTCAGTGTGAACACAGATTTTAAAAAAAAAAAACAAAAAAGAAGAAGTTTTTCTGCGAAGTTTTTCCCAAGGAAAGATCCCAGGTCTGATTCTCTGCAGACTGTTCACACCCAGGGTGGCAAAATAGTGGTATTTAAAATATATTACCTTGCACATATTAAATAAAACCCAGACAAATCCAGCACTTGAAAAATTACAGTGGCTGACCATGATGAACTCTAATTGTTCTCCAGAACCACCTAAAATTCTTTGTTTGCATTAGTTCTTAATTTTCCATTCTGATAGGAATTTGATAGTTAAAATATTAACACAACTAGAGCCATCACCTATTTTGCATGGCTTTGTAGTGGTTACACAGTGATATAACATAAGCAATTTAGATACAGTCACTCGCAACTGATGTTCTGCAAACACTAAGAATATGATTAACTTTACACATGTAAACTGACACACTGAATTTGAATATAACTATTGAGTTTGTTAGCTTTTCTTTATCCTAAAATGAAGATTTCGATCTGACTGAAAAATGTTAAGCTTTCATATAGTCAAATAAGTTCAGAAATAATTAATTATGGTTTGCAGAACCATTGTTAGAGCTATTTAGGGTCAGATAACGTGATATGTCTGTGATTAAATTACGTCAAACATGGTAAGATTAAATCAAGGAGGCTCTTGAATTGCTGTGCCTATTTGCCAGGTCTCACATGTCAAAGCTGCAGTTATACCAAAGAACTTAACTGCATTATATAAAATTTACAAAGACCCTTTTGCCATATTTCAAGGAGTATCCTCAGAAGACTATGCTATAAATCTGAAGACCAAATATCTTCTTTTCCAAATATCTTCAGTTTTATGGCTTGAAGTGCCAGATGGATAAGATAACTGTATTCTCTTTCAATGGTCAATGCAAAGTTATGTCAAAACAGGTTAATCTGGCAAGGAGTTTTCCAAAGAACATAAGAAATTATGATACCCTGGAGCCTACATACAGTAGTCTAGAACTACAGAGGTAAAACTGAGTGGATTTTCAATTCGGGGGTCTTACCTGGCACATTTCACCCTATGGTGTCTCACAGTTTGTAGCTAAAACAACCCCTTTCCCTTCGTTTGATAACTTCTGAAAAATATTCCTTTGTATGCTTTTCTTTACACATTATAAAGCCTGATGAAATCTTAAGATTAGAGCAAGGTTTTGAGAGGACTTCTTATTAACAGCCGTACTATAATATGCATTGCAATTGTAAACAGGACCATGTATGCTGTAAGGTCAGTTGGAGGAATAAATTTATTTTGATTTTAAGGTGGAGAAAACAAAAAAAGTAACAAAATCCATTTTGGTTTCTTATCAGAATACTCTTTGTGAAAGGAAATACTACCCATAGATGGCACTGTGGTTCTGTGACTCGGGAGTTATTTATGTCTGTGCAACTGTGCAGTGCTATTTATTTATGCTGCTTATTAATTTTAATCTTATAGTGCGACTTCTTAGTGAAATTAATTTAATTGGCTTATTACTATTGTAAGTACGTTGTTCCTGAGACTGAAATGTTTTAAGCTCTATGTACTTACCCAAAGAGTTTACCTTTTCAATAGAAGAACGGCTGTCCTTAGAAAAAGAGAATGATTACAACGGCTCATTTTGGACCAGTTTACTGTAATAGTTGAATTCTGAAATATGCTCTTTCTCTTTGGCCAGCAAGATATTTAAAATTACTTTAGCCTTCAGCAGACATGGTACTGTGGGTACACATGGGAGAAATTAAACCAAACCAAAATAGGTACTTAAGACAAGCCTCCGGTTTATAAAACAACTGATGGCATTTAAATATTTTAATCTGCTTTACTAGCAGTGGGATCTGACAAAACAATAAAGCGTTGGAACACCGTTTTACATTAACATTTACAAAATACAGCAAACTTTTTTCTCTATGTATTTACATAAGCAAACATATAGGTATTCAAAATAGAATGCATCTCAGCGTTTGGCAATAATTACAGAAGTACAGTGCATGGTTGGCTGGATGGGATAGATACATAGGATTTTTTTTACCCTGAAGTGTATAAAGTATGCACACCAGCTTAGGAGAGACATGGTGAGCTTCATGTCTTTGGACATTTCTCAGATGCAGTCTTAATAGTAATAAAACATTGATCTGCTTGAAAAATTGTTGACTGAAACATTTCATCAGACAAAGTGGGTTTTTTGGATGCGGATAGGACAGACTGACTCAGCATGCTTTTCCTGTGAGGCAGGGGAAGGCCGTAACTTCTGAGCTAGTCTCTGTGAATGTCTTCTCTTTTTTTTTTTTGCCTGGAAAATTACAAAAGTTTCCATTCCACCCTGATGCATAATGAAAACACTCACATTTTTTTGCAAGATGAAAGTGTTGCTCTGAAGCTGGTCATTCTACACTGTAGTGTTCATCCCAAGCATAGGGACCAATGCTATAAATTCTGGTTTAAAATGGCTGAACTCTGTCATCTGTCAGCAGTATAATGACTCTATTAATTGCTATCTGCTGATGAACGACCTCCCGCAGATCTGGCATGGTGGCTAAAACAAATTCAGGTGCTGAGTCTGTCATCCTCACTAAGGCAAACCACACAAAAATCTATTAACGTTTTGGTGCAAGGTGGCAGAATCAGGCCCTGCTAAACTGTGAGGGATGTCCATAAAGAGCTGGAGATACTGGTCTTTATCTGCTGTGCATTCTTGGCTTTTAGAGGCTTCTTAGGCAAAAGCTGCTGATCACTCAATAAACCCACCTATCTGAGTGCTCGCAGAATTAAAATGTCAGGCATCAGATATCCCTGCTTCTAAGCAAAAAATAAGTGCTATGTTACCTCCAGCTGTCAATTAAAGAGACACTGTCAAGTCTCTTAGGTCCAAAACATAGGTTTTATTTTAATAAGCTGGGAAAAAAAATCATTGTTCAGAGTCATCTTCTAATGAAACATCAAGCAAGTAATTGAAACCCTCTCTGTTTGTAGTGAAACATTCCCCGTCAGTATTTGCAACCTGAGCAATTTGACATTGTGAGAGAGGAACAGAAGGTGAAATGAAAGAGAAACGAGGGGAGGGCTGATTTGCTCTGCCACGTGGGCGAGAAGCAGACGGTAAGCGGAGAGCACAAGTGGTGAACATTAAATGCTCAGTACCAGTTTGTCAAGTGCGAGCTAGTGAAGGAGACTGCGCAGACCAGCAACTGGACCTTCAGGAGTTTTGGGAGGAATTGAGCTTTGGAGAATACATCGTACATGTATACATCATGAAGTGCACAGGCAGGCTCTGCTCCCTGGCACATGTGGGCAATAGGACCCAAGCTGTCCATCCCATCTGCTTCTTTCTCTTGCAAGGCTAGAGACGCTTGCATCAAGATGGGCACAAATTACACAAAACATGTCAATTCCCTCCTCTGATGGAAGCATCTGTGTTCCCTTTCACCTTACACGCAGGGTTAGAGACCTTTGATCCCATGTCAGTATTCTTCATATGAAGGCAATCTGTTTTGGTGGCAGATCCTGAGCCTTGGGCCTCTACTCATGAAAGACTTTTGGTTTTATTACTGCCTACTTCTTCCCTGGGGTGCCTGTTCCCAAGAGTGAATCCTGAAAACCACTCCAGTCATAGAAGGGAGACATCTGAAGACCAGGAGGTACCTGAATACCCTGTTTCATGGGATGCCCTGGACCACTTGTGCTCCATCAGTGCTCCATCCCTTTCCTGGCTGGCCTGTGTGATACGAGCTGGCTGTTGTCCTTAGCTCAAACCCCCTGATTTAGGGTCTATATCAAACACACCAAAAAACAGTAGAAAGTCACTGCTCCCACCTACTACTGTGGTGGTCCTCATGCTCAGCTGCGTTTAGCAGATTCCCCCTAAAATCCCATCTGTGTGGCACCCCTCACACGGCGCCATGTGGGAGCAGGGTGTGCATAGGGAGGCAGGAGCAACGAGTTCATTTTTCCTTCTGTTAGAGCTGTTCGGGTTGGTTGTGGTGATCAAGTGTACCCAGAGCCAGAGACACCATATAAACCACCTTAGTCAGCACAGCATTTATACCGCTTGATTTATCAGGTGATCCTAAATTCCCAGTTTTGGGGGCAAAACCATTAATGGCCACAAGCCGATTGATGGCATGTGTGGCATCGCTGCAATGGGGCTACAGCATGACACTTCGAGCCAAGCGTGGAGGCTGAGGGCTGTGGTGAGTCAATGTCACCATGTGCATGCAGAGCTCCTATGTGACCTGTGCACGGTGGCTCTGACCTACCCCACCTTGGAGGAAACGGCTCATAAAACTGGCAGATTTAGTTATCATGCTGGCAAGAGAACAATAACAGCAGTTTCTTGGAAATCAGCCAAATACTCAGCCAAGTTTTAAGTCTTCTTCTACCATAGATCTGTATTTTAAGCTAAAATTCTTCCTCTTCCAAAGACCCCCAGCTGGTAGGCTAGAATCAGATTCAAGTTTTCTCTGTCTCTCTCTTTCTTTGCCTTAGGGGAAATTTAATTGGTCTGTGAAAACTGAACAACTTCAAGAGAAGGACCGATGAAGGCATTGGAGTTTGGCTTCTGGGTAGGCAGCGTCTTTTTCAGAGCAGACAGGATCTGAAACTGGAATGCATCCTGCTTCTGATGATTATGGCTGCAAAATTCATGGAACGAATCAAATGCTTGGATTTAGGTTTTGCAGGTGGATGCAACATTTGTATTTCTGCTCTCCAGCAGACACCCACTGGCTTCAGTGAAATTGTCTGTGATGCCCGAAAGGAAATAGTTTCATGACTAGGCGTTTCTGTCAAGCAATATATTTGATGTTCTTTATGTAATGTATTCTGCCCTTGGAGCTATGCAGGTGAAATACAGTGCCGCTTATAAGTCCTGTTGTTTTTCAAGTGGGCTCTGTTTGCCCATACATATTTCATTAAGGCTGAGTCCTAATAGTGCAAGCTACCTACCATTCCTGAGCAATCTACCATAACAGCAAAATGGTGAGACCAGGGAAAACAATTATGAACAAATAACAGTTTTCTAATAATTCTGGCTTTACCAGCCCTAAAACAAAACTGGAAGGACATCTTCATAATGGCCTCTTTAATCAAAGAGAAATGGTGAGAGAGGATCCGCTGCAAACTTTTACTGCAGGCTTTACTCATGCAAAATTTCCACAGTTTTGGCATGGATGTGGAATCGTTCCTGACATTATTTAGCAATGTTGTGCCTGATTTTCCAGTCTTCTCTCTTCACATTCCTGTCAACACCAGTGGGAAAGAGCAGGGAATAACAAGCCCGATAATTACTTTTGAAAAAATTACTTTCAAGTTTTAAGCTGAACAGATGAAACTTTTTGAATGGAAATAAAGTACAAGACATGAAATAAAGATTATGAACGGTGGTAGAAACAAAGGATCATTCAAGTATAATTTACCTTTGAAGACTGCTAATTTGAACTATAGAACAAATGGCAGAAAAGCCCAGTAACATTTCAGAACGGTCACTCAGAAGAAAAAAATGGCCATAAAAACACTGTTACCAAAATGTCCATATAATTAATCTATACAGATTTAAATAGACTTTTCTTTAATACTTCAAAATTTATTTTAAATATATATTAGCAAATTAACCATCATTTTATTTAAAATTCTGTAAAGTGCTCATTCATTTAATGATAATAAAATTCCATTGTAGCAAGACAAACTAGCTGGAGCCTACTCTGCGGGACATCAAAGGACAGCTTAGCTTTCATTTGCAAAGAGAAAAGAAATGCGTAGGTTTCTTCACAGCCCATGTTATAATACCAGAAATTGCATTTTTTTCCTTTAAGAAATATATCCTTTAGAATATTAAAAAAATAAGTTTAATAAAGCCTGTGCTTAAAACAGCCGAAGTACTGTATGAAAAAAAATTGCACATTTGATATCATTTCCACCCTGCTTTTCCTCCACAGGATAATATGAGGAGTATGTCATGTTATTGGAGGGTCTCTTGAACAGGGCTGATTTTCCTAAGCTATCAGAGCTTCTCACAGCGAGGTGAAATTTTCAGCGTACGCACGGTGGTTGTCATGGCAGCTGCCGACCGTCACACACCGCTAACTTTTTCGTTCGCTGGGCTGATACTTCCCTTGGAGGTACCATCCAAATGATGTATTCCTATCGTGACCATCGAATAATCCTTAGCCATCATTTTTGCCTCTTTTTTCAAACTCTTCATTTGTGCTAGCTGGAGCTGGCTGGAGTTATACGCAAGTGCTGGTATAGTGTTCACTAAAATCAGCTGGAAAGGTTTCTTCTCCTCCTTGTAGCGACACTGAATGTAACGAGAGAAAGCTGAGCGGTAGGTTTTGTTGAACAACGTATATACGAGTGGGTTGACAGCCGAAGAAAGGTAGCCAATCCAAACAAATACGTTAAGTAGTCCTCCAATGACTTCTTGATTGCATGACTCCTTGCAAATTACGGCCATCACATTGGTGATGAAAAACGGGCACCACATCACAACAAACAGAAAGAAGACAATGCCAAGAACCTTGGAAGCCTTCTGCTCGTTGCTGATGGATTGCATGGTTCTCCTCCCAGAAGTCCCTATGTCTCTGTTCAAAGAGCGCTGAAAGAGTTTCTCTGAGGACAGGGAACTCTGAGGGAGGAAGCTAAATGACGAAAATTTGGTCTTCGGGCCAGTGTCATTCACGCATAGCATAGCTTCCTTCTGCAGCGACTTGATAGTTAAAAAGTAAGTGACCACCATGATGGTTAAAGGGATGAAGAATGCCACAAAAGAGCCTACTAGGACAAAATTGTCATCCGCAAGTAAGCAGCTGTCTTTCTTAAACACTTTGGAGTCATCTTGTAGTCCAAAGACAGGTATAGGCATGGAGATACCTGAAGGTGGATTAGAGAAAGAAGAGGTTAAACACAATAATAAACCCCACCATTTCCAATCTCCAAGAAAAAAAAACTAACCACTCTTAGCTATACAGAGATCATTTCTCAATAAGTAAATGAATGCCACTTCCCTGGAAGTGTTCAAGGCCAGGCTGGATGGGGCTTTGCGCAGCCTGGTCTAGTGGGAGGTGTCCCTGCCCATGGCAGGGGGGTCGGAACTAGATGATCTTTAAGGCCCCTTCCAACCCGAACCATTCTATGAATCTATGATTCTATTGTTGTAGGACACAAATGAACACTAACAGATAGAGCCACAATTGATAGACATCCCAAAGCAAACTGAATTTACACAGAGGAAGGAAAAATATTGCATCTCATGTTTCAGCAGCAGCATGATGATAGTCCTGTTTTTGTGATATTTTACTGGGGCTACACTAAGAAAAGGTGCTGTCTGAAACATTGGTCTTGCAGATGTTAAATTTTAGTACCTGAGCTGTGGTCTGCCAGGCTCTGGCGTTTGTGCTGCCACCACCTTTACAGGATCCCAGCAAAGAAGGGCAGGGGAAGAGCAACACTGTTGTTACATGGCATTTTGCAGTTGCTCTAATCTGAATTCCCTCTCTCCTTCAAAGAAAACTCAGCTACAGGTAGAACACATTTGCTTCCATCCAACTGTCCCATGACACCCATGACACAAAAACATGACTCCTTATATTCTTGGATCTTGGACCCCCTGTAATGATGTCCAGACCTGCCCCTTGGTTCCTGACACCTTGGCAAAGGCTTTTGTTAAGTATGATAAGGATGATACCATGTCTTTCTTTTCTGCGGTGGCTTAAGATTGGTCTTGGGCTAGTTTTTCACAAGATTAAAAGCATTTTGTGTACTGGTTTCTGACTAGGCTGTGAAATACTGATTTGAGGAGGAAAGATAATTTTTTATCATAGATCTGAAACTGATCTTTCATTGGGTCTTTTCTTTTCTCCCTGCAATCTCCATATGGTTGACACAGTCTAAATGCTAAAAAAACTTTCCACGGCAACGACCAGAGGAAGGTTGGGGACAAATTAATTGCTGAGAGACACCGGTATGAGGCAGACTGAGATGTGGTTCACCCTGAGGGACTGTAAAGGTCCCTCTCACGGTATTGCCAACTGCTAGAGGTGCCCTCTCAACACACATTGCCCGAAGGCAATGGCAGCCGTGCAACTTTTGTCTTCCCCTGGAGCATGTGCTGCGTCCTTGCCCTGTCCTGAATGGCGAGGCCAGGTGATGAAGTCCTTTCTCCTTGGGCTGCTCTGACTGATTCAAGCCCACTCAGCCATTTCCTCAGGGGCTTCTGCAAATGCTGCTAGTGTCCGGGCAAAATCCAACAGCTGCTGTTTCTTTGGTTGTTTGGGTTTTTTTCAATACTTGCCTCCTCCCCTTCCCCTAAATGCATGCTGTCTCTCCAAGAAAGGCAATGTGCAGACAGCGAAAGGGATGATGTGCTGTGAAGACAGCAAAAGTGGCATTGTGAAGCAGG
Source organism: Dromas ardeola (assembly GCA_013398915.1). NCBI lineage: Eukaryota > Metazoa > Chordata > Aves > Charadriiformes > Dromadidae > Dromas > Dromas ardeola. The sequence goes on along the minus strand of VYZM01002161.1, from coordinate 363,482 downwards.
GAGCGACAATGCAGCCCTGTTTGGATAAAAGCAGCTGGGAGTCTGACCCCTGTGGAAAGTTAGCATAATCTAGGAGCTTCAGTCCCCTTTGCGTCTTTGAACTGAAATCCCAGATGCTGCATTTGGCTTCTGAGGAAGAAAAAATTAATTAGAGAAGAATTTCTTATGATGTGTTGATGTGCACTACCTTGTGCCCTGTGTGCCCAAGAATGTCCTTACTGGTTCACAGATGAGTCCTGAAACTCGTCTTCTCAACATCAGCATTTCAATGGTACCTCCCTCTACCTCCCTTCCTTTCCCTTCTTCCCACTCTGGCGCTTAGACTGGGAGCCCTTTAAAAGCACAGGCTGTCTCTTCATTTCACACATTTCCAGTGCCCAGTATAACAGCTTCGGTCCTGGAGGGAGACTCTGGAGTCCAGGCACAGTACAAAACAGTAATAATAACAATAATAATAAAATGAGACTATTATTCTCTTCAAGTGTTCCATTCTTTTGGTGCTTCTGGAGCTTCTACAAAGCTCTTTATTTTTCTAACATTGTAGCTTATTTTATCTGCACAGCTTGGAACTGAGTCATGACAATGCCTCGGGCCAATTTACAAAAGTGGTGTTCTTATCTGCCCAAGGCAGAAGCCGGTGGAGAGCCTGTGGTATTGCCCTTTCTGTTTCTGCTGCACAAACCCTAAATGCTTGAACTCAGGCTATGAGAAGCCAGTGGGTGAAGTGCAAAATCATGCAGTGTGTGGCGGCTCCTGGGCCCAGCTGATGGAAATCTCCAGTGACTCCAGGAAAGCTGCTGCTTAAAAAGGTCCAAGTCAGTCCAACTGACGGCATGGAGGATGCGGATACCTGCAGGAGCCACATTGCCCAGACACAGCACTAGTCAGAGCAACACCACAAGTTTCCCATCCGGTTCTGCCCTGTACTGATAACAGCAGGGCTGTTTTTTTGTTTAATTCAAAGAGCTAGCGTGAACTGCAGAGATAAAATAAACAATGCCGTTGACAGAGTAAAAAGATGCCTTTCATTACTGCAGACCCTATGGCTCAGCTGCATCAGGAGGCATGGAAGGAGAGGCAGCAGCACTAGAAAGAGGCAAATTTTAGCGTAATTGCAAGTTTTTTCAAGTAAAAGGCCAAAGTCAGTTGCAACTCCTCACCCGAAATACAAAGGCAGCAATTCCCCACCTGCTTTGTTTTGTTTTTAGCAGCTTGTGTAGACTGGCATCTAGATCCATATTTCTGGCTTTAAAAAATGGAAATTAGCTTCATAGCTGGAATTTCCACATTTCCTTGTCATTCTTTTATCCAGTGCGTAAGTGTTGTTCACAGCAGAGCTGTAGCAGGCACCGCTAGTCATGTAAGTTTTTCTGAATGACCATTTAATACATCTTTCCCCTACATCCACGGGTAACTGGCCTGTATATGATTTGAAAATACCAGAGGTACTACGGTTTGGTAGTGGAGAATATTGACAGCTGTAACCTGGTTTTGTGTACGCCCCAGTTCAGCTGATGCAGCGGATCCCACAAATGATATTGTGGTGTTTCTGCACAGAATAAATTAACTTTCAGCCCAATTCTCTTTTTTTATATCTCTGCAGGGACTAAACTTGTTGCTCCCTTCCCCAAAGGAACAGAGTTTGTCCCTCTTCAACAGGTAGATTCTGTAGAATGAGGGTAGCAAATCCCAGCGAGGATACAGGAACCAAATTCAAAGGCAGTCATGTTTAAACTGTAAATAAAGGAGCTTCCATGTGCAACCCACATCCGCTATTTTGATGGGATTTTTAGGAAGCATCACACATGGCCAAGAACGTCACCCACAGGTCATGCAGGTTTGGTCAAGATCAAGCTTGTCCTGTAGACACATAACAAAAAGCCCTGGTCTAAGCTGTATTAGCATTATTGCGGCTGACTAAATTCATTCTTTAAAGATCAAAGCTGACCAATCTATTTCTCCGTGATGATTGAGATGTACAATTTCTTGCTGATTGTGGTGGGTTGACCCTGGCTGGATGCCAGGTGCCCACCAAAGCCACTCTGTCATTCCCCGTCCTCAGCTGCACAGGGGAGAAAAAATACAATGAAAGTCTCGTGGGTCGAGATAAGGACAGGGAGATCACTCAGCAACTACAATCACGGACAAAACAGACTCGACTCGGAGAAATTAATTTAATTTCTTACCAATCAAATCAGAGTAGGATAATGAGAAAATAAAACCAAATTTTAAAAATGTCTTCCCCCCACCCCTCCTTTCTTCCCAGGCTTAACTTCACTCCTGAATTCTCTACCTCCTCCCCCCGAGTGGCACAGGGGGACAGGGAACGGGGGTTGTGGTCAGTTCATCACACGTTGTCTCTGCCTCTCTTTCCTTCTCAAGGGGAGGACTCCGCACACTCCTCCTCTACTCCAGCATGGGGTTCTTCCCACAGGAGACAGTCCTCCATGAACTTCTCCAACATGAGTCCTTCCCGAGGGCTGCAGTTCAAAAACCGCTCCATCATGGGCTCCTTCCACCGGATGCAGTCCTTCAGGAAGAGACTGCTCCAGCGTGGGTCCCCCACAGGGTCACAAGTCCTGCCAGCAAACCTGCTCCAGCATGGGTTCCTCTATCCAGAGGGCTACAGGTCCTGCCAGGAACCTGCTCCAGTACAGGCTTCCCACGGGGTCACAGCCTCCTTCAGGCATCCAGCTGCTCCAGCATGGGTTCGTCCATGGGCTGCAGGTGGGTATCTGCTCCACCGATAACCTCTGTTGGTTGCAGGAGGATGTCCTGCCTCACCATGATCTTCACCATGGGCTGCAGGGGAATCTGCTTGGGTACCTGGAGCACCTTGTCCCCCTTCTTCTTCGCTGACCTTGGTGAGTTGTTACTCTCACATATTCTCAATCCTCTCTCTGGCTGCAGTTGCCCTTGCATGGTTTTTTTTTCCCCCTTCGAATACGTTATCCCAGAGGCGCAACCACTGTCGCTGATGGGCTTGCCCTTGGCCAGTGGTGGATCCATCTTGGAGCCAGCTGGCATTGGCTCTGTCAGACATAGGGGAAGTTTCTGGCAGCTTCTTATGAAGCCACCCCTGTAGCTGCCCTGCTACCAAAACCTTTTCATGCAAACCAGATAAACTGGGTTTATTGTCCTTGCTTTCCAGCTCCCTGCTTTTGGTGGCTGTGGATGTTTAAGAAGACCCAGGCTGTGCCTGTGTGTTCAAACATCAAGAGAAGAAAATCAGCTTCACAAGAAAGGATCATGCAGAGCTACCAAGTAAGGATGAGCAGGTTTTTGGGAAATGGACCATGTGAAAACAGTAGATCTGGAGGAAACAACCTGGCCAGGGCTGTAACAGAACAGCTGTTCCACACCCTGCCCATTCTACGTTTCTGGCTCCCACCAGCTCAGGCTCAGTCTGGAAAAAGTCTTGATATCCCCTGAGTGCTTTTTTATCTTAACCTGCTTCCAAGTCAAACTAAGCTGAGGCACAAAGTAGCGCTCAGCACAGAATGGGAGCACCCATTCAAGCACTGGAGGTACATCCGCCACTGCGTTTCCAGTTGACATTCACACTTATATCAGAACATTTTCCCTTGCGGACAAACCCTAGATATTATGTTCCTCTGGTAGAAGGTGGTTTATTTATATAGCTTGATTTATACACAGGTGACTGTTTCAAACTCAATGGACTTTAATAAACCGCAAAACAGAATCCAAATAATAAAGAGGAGTAATAAATCCTGCATTAAACCTCAAGCATTTGGGCACAACTTCAGAATGACAGAAGGCTCTTGAAAACACCAAAGGTTAAGAAGTAAAACAATAGTATCCTCCTTGTTGTTCTCTCAAAAAGCCTGGTAAAACCAACAAAGGTTGATTTAGTGATACACATTGCTGGCTTGCAAATCTTCAGAGATATACAGCAGCCATAAAACCCCTTTAACTGGACAGGTAAACTGGGTTTGCAGCTGCCTTGAGCTGCTGAGACTATCAATGAATCAAAGCCAGAATTTACAATATGCCCTGCGGAGTAGCACACTTGGGCTACTTAGGGTGAAGAGAAGGAAGGGGGAGTGAACTGGTAAAGTCAAGGCTCCTTCTGTGAAGTCTCCTTCAAGCAGAAACTTTCAGTCACATGCTTTCACCTCACATATATCCATTTCAACAGATTTGAATACAAATGAGTATTACTATGTGCCTTCATAAATGTCCAAGGGATATGAAATACCTTTTAGAAATGCCATTACAGTTTCTCAACAAAATTCGGCACCTTTGTTCACATGGAAAAGGAAAAAACCTTCCCAGCTCAAGTTTTAGCAGTCACATTGATTCAGACATACTCGAGTTATGGGCCAGATCATGGGCCACTGCACAGAGATATGCTGTGATGCTGAGGACCTCTGAAAGCATTGCTGCTTGGAGAAGGCCAGTCTTTCCTTCAAGCAGCTCAATGTGGCAATATTGTCTAATTTCTTTAGAAAAGCCCATGCCTGGTATCTGGTGCCTTTCTGTGCTCAGAGAATGTCCTCTTTTGGTACATCTACACATTCAAACAACAAACATCCATCCATGTATGCTCACATGCTACATCCCAAGGCATACGATACATACCCTCAGTTTCATGTTGTATAAAAATTGCCTTGGTGCAACATGGCCATCACATTATTTTCAGTATTTTGGACTGAAATAACCACCTAAAATAGTATTTATTCCTTTGGGCTACCATGGTGCCCTGTGTGGATGGTTGCTTGCCCTAGGAACACAAATCACGGTGAGCCGCTTGTGGGGAGGTCGTGGACCACGTCCTCCTCTGAGTATCAAGGATGCAAATGTGTCTGCACCTTATATCAGGAACTGGAGTTTTGCGACAACTATTTATGCACTTTCACTTAAACATTCACAGAAGAGCCACTCAGTCTGGCTCCATGTGTCTGCTTGGCATGGGGCACTCACCATTAGAGAAGTCATCATTTCCCCAGACCTGCAAACACTTAGCTGATTTCTGCATCCACCTGAAAATGTTATTTCCCAACTGACTCATTTCCAGCCATGACAAACCTTTCAATGTTATAATTTTGTTGCTGATCAAATAGTCCCAGCCACATTGCCAATAGCAAGGTTGTGCAGTTTACTGATGGTTGGCAGTGCAGAAGCAGAAATATCCACCTGGGGAGAGGGGATGTTGAAAAGCGCTGGGTGGACTGGGAATCACCATCTGAGGCTGTATCTAGTTAACATGAACCATAGAATCATTTAGATTGGAAAAGACCTTTGAAAGCATCGAGTCCAACTGTTAACCTAGCACTGTCAAGTCCACCACTAAACCATGTCCCAAAGCACTACATTTACATGTCTTTTAAATACATCCAGGGATGGCAACTCAACCACTTCCCTGGGCAGCCTGTTCCAATGCTTAATAACCCTTTCAGGGAAGAAATTTTTCCTAATATTCTGTCTAAAACTCCCCTGGTGCAACTTGAGGCCATTTCCTCTTGTCCTATCACTTGTTACATGACCCCCATCTCTCTACAACCTCCTTTCAGGTAGTTGTAGAGAGCGATAAGGTCTCCCCTCAGCCTCCTTTTCCCCAGGCTGAACAACCCCAACTCCCTCAGCTGCTCCTCATAAGACTTGTGCTCTAGACCCCCCACCAGCTTCCTTGCCCTTCTCTGAACATACTCCAGCACCTCAGTGTCTTTTCTGTGGTGAGGGGCCCAAACCTGAACACAGTACTCAAGGTGGGACCTCACCAGTGCCAAGTACAGGGGGACGATTACTTCCCTAGTCCTGCTGGCCACACTGTTTCTGATACAAGCCAGGATGCTGTTGGCCTTCTTGGCCACCTGGGCACACTGCTGGCTCATATTCATCCAGCAGTCAACCAACATCCCCAGGTCCTTTTCTGCCAGGCAGTTCTCCAGTCATTCTTCACCAACCCTATATCATTGCTTGGGGTTGTTGTGACCCAAGTGCAGGACCTGGCACTTGGCCTTGTTGAACCTCATATAGCTGGCCTCGGCCCATTGATCCAGCCTGTCCAGATCCCTCTGTAGAGCCTTCCTAACCTCAAGCAGATCAACACTTCCAGCCAACTTGGTGTTGCCTGCAAACTTACTGAGGGTGCACTCAATCCCCTCGTCCAGATAATTGATAAAGATTTTGAACACAACCAGCCTGGGGAACACCACTTGTGACCGGTCGCCAACTGGATTTAACTCCATTCACCACAACTCTTTGGGCCAGGCCATCCAGCCAGGTTTTACCCAGTGAAGAGTACACCTGTCCAATCTATGAGCAACCAGTTTCTCCAGGACAATGCTGCGGGAAGCAGTATTAATGTTAAAAAGAACGTTAAAAAACTTCTGCCTTTCCTAAACAGTGTGACAGTGTCCCCAAAGTCCTGGGCTAGAATTTCTCCTCGCATGTGAGACAAGCATGAACTTCTTCCCTAGTGGCAGGTACACGTGTTGGTGGGGGCAGGAGTAGGGGAGGAGCTTTCTCTCACAAATCCCCATGTAGTATTTGCTTTCAGATGGATTTCCTCAAGAGCTAAGTGAGTCACAGCGCTGGTGGAGCATCGTCTCCTTTCTGCATCCCAAGAGGCCATGCTCACAGGACTGGAGTCAGAGTGGGTCCAGGCATTTTCTTTATTGATGTCTATAGGCAAATCTAGTTTTTTATTCATGGGCACACACAGAGCTGGTTTTCTGTAGCTTTCCCTTGGAACGCATTATTTGGTCACATGTATTTTATTTAATACAACTGAAAGGAAAACTACTTTATATTTAACTTCACATAGGGGATGCCAGGTAATACTTGGATTATTCTATAAATTTTGAAATGGCTTTGTTCTTGGAAGCTCAGAAAATCACTAAGGAAACATAATTTTTAGCCTAGTAGGAGATATATTCAGTTCTTTTTATGTGAGAAAATTATTGTAAATGGTGATTTATAATAATATAATGCCATAAATCATCTATTTCATTTTAGAAAAACAAAATCAGAAAGTCTTAGTGTCTTCGTGGTATGTTTCTCATTTGTGTCCTCAGTCCTGAAGCCTATTTCTTACAAGAACAGAGATGCATCTCTCCAAATTAATTTGCAGGACTGTGATAATAAATTAAATAGAAACAGAATTAGAGGAGCATTACAGGGAGGACAGAGCAAGAAATGAAGGACATGTGCCCCTTTTTTGACCCAATTGATTAGAAACCCAGGGCTCCAGAGTGGGCTGAGTTATGAGAAAGGAAACTGCTGATGGATTCACTTACTGCTTTGGTATAATCCTGTTCACTTACAAAATGTGCTTGCAGCCCTATTTCCTAAGGGCAGCAAGAATCCAACAGCAGGAAGCAATTCATTTGCTCTTAGCTTCAAGTGCTATTCCTGCCTATAGTTTAGTGATGGTTTTTGTCAGTGTTACGTTGATGGTTGGACTCAGTGATCTGAAAGGTCCCTTCCAACCTAGGCAATTCTATGATTCTGTGATTCTATATGCACCTTAAATCCCTTTTCTTAACTGTTCTGCAGGACACTTGTTTGCAGCAGTTCTGTGTCCTTCCTGTCTGGTCCTTCTTATTTCCTGGTTGGATTTTCCAATCCTTCTGAGTATTTGAGGAAGACACCACCTTTTCTATAGCAATTTCCAGTGGAGCCTCTGCACCAATACAGTCTTTGCTTTTCAGCTAATGACACTATCTTTGGTTTGGGCAGAGGCTTGTGCCAAGGTGCTTATTGGCTTCTCACAGCTATCTCAAATCAGAAGTTATTATCCCTCTCTGTAATATGATTATCCAGTCTCTAAAGGGACTAGCAGAGGCATATAGAAGTCTACACTTATAAAATAGCTAGAAATAAAAAAAGAAAGATTTATAAATGTCCTGGAGAAATTTATTTTGAAAAAGGATTTGGGGACTGGGGATTTCAGATTATGCCATTCATGTATGCAGCAAAGAGCGATGGTGAACAGACCCTGCTGGTTTCAACTGAAGAAAATGAAATAGAGAGTGTTGCTATTGCAACCAAACCCTCTTAGTTTAGTGCAGGCACAGGTTTGCTTTCACCCTCTGCTGACTGCAGTGGGCAGAGGGGAGGCCCTCATGGGGTAAGAAATTGCTGGACAAAGCTGTGCTGCCTGATCTGGTCTTTCATAAGCAGGGAGGCAGTTGCACTTCCCAAAGCTAGCCCTCCTATCTCAATTTAAATATTGACTTTTTTTTTTAGTTATTTCCTAACGTGCTTGTAGTTATTCCCAGGTAACGACCTCCTTGGCCCTTGACTGCATATTGCCTCATTTTAACTGAAGCTCTGCAGTGCTTCTGTCTTTGTAGAGTAAAAGCCTTTCTGCTTGCAGTTAGCACACTGGTGACTCGCTGTACAGGACACCTGCAGGTAAAACCTTCACCTCTAGGGCCAGCAAATAGAAACAGTACATTCTTCATCAGCGGAAACCTCAGAAAATTGAAAGACTTTATCAATTTATACCAAAATTTTATTTTAGATGACACATACTTGCATTCCTTTTGCTTGTTTACTATACCATTTTATCTACTGAGGCACAGAACTTTTCCTAAATAAATAAGAAATATCAAGCTGCCCAGTAAATAAATTTTGGCACAATGTGGCTAAAGAACAAAACAATGTGCACCATGTGCCAGATTCTTCCACAGGTCTCCCATGGATTTGATAAATCTCCCTTTTACTGTGCTTGGTTAGACCTCATTGTCTGATCCTGAATATTTTAGTGATGTTAAGCCTGGAGAAAGATGTCAAAAGACTCCAGCCCTAGACTTGGTAAGTGTGTCAACTTTCAGATAAAAAAGTAAATCTCTTTGCCTTGTGTAGATTACTGTGCAAATACAAGTCATTATAAATGCATCTACAGGGAAGAAGAGGGAGGCAAGATGGCATCTGGGCTTGCTTTTGCAGCAGAAGGCCGGACAGAGCTGTTTAGCTCCAGGATGTCCAGGACATTAAAAAACAATAATAATAGTAACAACATTAAAACAACAACAATAATAATAAGAGAGAGAGCCTAAAAATCCTTTTCCTCTTTACTGATCCAGAGGAACCCACTCACTCTGATCTCCAGTAAGGAGCACGCCATCATGCCATGTAGAGCAAACTTTTCCACCTGAGAAACCACCATCCCTGTGTTCTCCTTGTGAAAACTTAGCCTGTCCTTAGAGACGGGACAAAGAAATGATGATGGGAGTGATTCAGCAGTGTATTGGCACCACATTGCCATGTCATATCTGAGGTGAAATCCCTCCTCTTTTGTCCTGCTTGTTCCCATGGTTCCCAGATGATGCTGAGAGCATCTGGACAACTTGTGTCAGAGTGGCAATGCTGAAGGAGCACTGAGAGGAGGGCAAACCCCACTCCATACCAGCCATCTGTATGGATGTTATAACTTTCTTATGCTGGGAAGTGGGCTAGGTTGTGTTTGCGTCTGGCCAGAGGCTTCTCTTTCTCATTAGCCCTCCCTCAGGCCAGCTATTCCTGCTACGTTCTCATGGGGAAGTGCCCAAAGAAGGGAAGGTCAGGGAGACCTGCCTGCAACCTCAGGTGCATTTTAAAATCTGAGACTATGAAATATGACAAGGAGTGGAAAAGCATGGGTACTCTACACCCTGCTCAGCTCAGAGGCATGTGGATACCACAATGTGTCACGTTAAAAGAAGCAGGGCTGAAAATAAGCACTAATTTCACACGGACACACACCCATCTGCAGATGACCACATACCTGCTCAACTAAGATAACCAACTTTTCTAAATAACCGAGTTACAAACTGTGTTTTCATGATCTGAAGTCATCATGACTTACATCAGCCTTGTTTTGATAACAGTGTGTGTAGGTCCTTGCAAACATTGGCAATCCCCCGAAGACCAGCAAGGCCAGTGCTGTGAAACCTTTAGCCTGCAGTCTGGCAACACGTCAGTGCTGCTGTATCTGTTAGCTCAAAGGAGATGTCCTGCCAGCCTTCAAGTGCGTAGGGTAGAAAGGGTATAGGGTAGCAGTGGAGGTTTCTGCCAGTTTTGTAGCCCTGGAGTTTGTCAATAGCACTTATATTTTCATATGGGTCTGGTGAAGTCTGCTGGAAGGATTCCTTTGCCTGCACATCACCCTGGTCCCAGCGCTCCCAGCTGGGACGATGGCGTTGTGTCTCAAGTGAGGTTGACAGGGGACATGGCCCCATGTGCCAGCCCTTCTACATGGACTCCAGCTTGCTTTGCATGTCTGCCTGCATTTCAATCCCTGCCTCCCACCAAGGAAGGCCTGCCAGGAGGGAGAGAGGATGTTGTGTCGCATGTGCAGTGCCTAAAGGAAATCAAAGAGCAGCTGCAAAAATCTAGGAGTGGGGGCAGGTTTCTAACATAATAATAAAAGGCTTTTAAGACCTCCCACCCTGTAATTTAATTCATAGAATCATAGAATTGCCTGGGTTGGAAGGGACCTTTCAGATCACCTAGTCCAACCATCAACCTAGCACTGAAAAAAACGTCACTAAACCGTATCTCTAAGCACTATGTCTACCCCTCTTTTAAATACCTCCAGGGATGGTGCCTCAACCACTTCCCTGGGCAGCCTGTTCCAATGCTTAATAACCCTTTCAGTGTAAAAATTTTTCCTAATATCCAGTCTAAACCTCCCCTGGCGCAACTTGAGGCTCTTTCCTCTTGTCCTGTCTCCTGTTACTTGGGAGAAGAGACCGACCCCTACCTCTCTACAACCTCCTTTCAGGGAGTTGTAGAGAGCAATAAGATCTACCCTCAGCCTCCTTTTCTCTAGCATTGTTCTTTACATTACCAATTTATTTGCAGTCTGACCTTCGGTGAGATTAAGATTTATTACTACCCCCAAGTCTGGAAACAGTAGAGAGTAAGGCGGTGTCTGGCCGAGCGTGGACGGGGGGCCGAAGAAGCGGCTTGCCGGGGGGATGCTGGCAAGCAGAGCCCAAGTCCAAGGTAGCCAGACGGCAGCTACAATCCTGCTGTCAGCTGGGAGTCGGGAAGGAGCTGGGCATAATGCTCTCCTCCAGGGGATGTAGGCTGACGACAGCTGTGTAGCCACTTCGTCCATGGCGATTAAAAGTGATTAGAAGTGACTGACCTTAAGACAATGAGCTGAATATTCAGTTTGAAAAATTGCAAGAGGTGCCACAGATCTCCAGCCCAGCTCTGCGCAGAGGGACGAGTTGCTACTCATTCTTATTTAATGCCCCTGGACAGACAAACCTGCTGCTTCTGTGGCTCAGCAAAATGCAGCAGAGCAGGTCAAACATGCCTCTTCCTTTCTGTGTACTCGGTTAATGTTGTTTAAACTGCATTGGTGTTTTTAAGTTCCCTGTAGCAATGATCTGATCTCTACTCAAAAGAAGTTACAAATTTATGCTTGTCACTGGCTTAGGTAAATGTGTTAATTTGAAAAGGTAAAGAGCCTCTAAGTGGGATCAACTCCAGCCACTTGTGATATCCCTCCTGTTTAGCACAGCACCTTTTTGTGTTCCATGTCAGATGGCTTTGCAATGTTCACTGTTCAGGCCCTTACGAGAACAGATTTGGGGTTAACTGTGCTTTGAGAAAGAAAAAAATACCATGCGTTTGTAGCAGGATCTTCCCAGATCGCACATGCTCAGTCTGCCTTTTTAGCTATGAAGCTCCTGAAGGCTCCTCAGAGCTCACTTATTGTGTGCTATACATGCTACATACACAGTAATTCTTACAAAAATATATAGTAGCAATAAGCTAGAAATTATATAAAGATCTTAGATATTTCACTATCATAATCAACTAATGTGATGGCTACTGGAGCAGTCTAAGTGACTATCCCAGTTTTTTACTTCTGGGCTTTTAATTATTACTTGGTATGATTTGTTGAATGCTGATAATTTGCTTAACTCTGCCTTAATCCTCCACTGAACTGAATAGAGATTTCTGTTGGTATCTCTCTGAGATTTCTCTGGCAGCGCTGTTTGACCTCGTTGTGCAATTTAAAGGGAGACTGAATGTAACTGTCAGGTAAGTTGTTTAATTATTATTATTTTGTAGCAACCATTTTTTACTGAGTCTGGGAGGGCACAGACAACCAAAACTGTAATTATTCTGTATTTTCTAGACCTCAGACCAGGTCCCACTTTAATCCAGATCTTTGTCTTGTCTCTCCCTGCCTCTTTTTGTGGTTGCTTGCAGAGGCCCCTTCTTATTAGTTATACAAGGAGACTGCACCAATGGCTGGGCAGTTATTGGGGCAGATGTCCTGATGTGATGGATAATTTGGAAGGAAAAACAGGATGAGAAGCTGCTTAGAGACCTGCACTGGTCTGAACATCATAATTCAGGATCCTGTGGTTTATGCTTCCCTGCCCACCCAGGAGATAATACCCTTCACCCTGACGGAACTGCTCTTTGGTTAAATCAGTCAGTGCCCTGGTCACATTTAGAAGATGGCAGGGTTGAAGAAGAGATGAAAAACTGGTAGATCATATCTGCCCATATTTCCCATCTACTGGTGTCTATGTAGGTGCTATAGCATAATCCCTAGGCATATCTTTCTGCTAAATGTCACAAACCACCTCGAAAATGAAAAATAAATACATGAACTGCCTTTGCAACAAGAAAGGCTATTCTGAATGCTGGACTGGTATGCAAGGGCATTCCTCATGTCCTGGACTGGTATGCAAGGCAGGGCTGGTTTTACCCTGGGAACGTTCAACCTAAAACTTCTGGGCACTTTTGTGCTTGTAAGGAGAAAGTTACGCTGCTCACTCAGTGCACCTGAGACATAAAACCACACAGTATTTATCTCGGGATGCTCACAGTTCAGCTCAGCCTATGATCCTAGCAATAGCGGTCAATGTGACATTTCAAAACTCAGATCAAATACAAAATCATAATGAGGGTTATGTTCTGCCAAAAAGAAAAAAGTCTTCCCAGTGGGTGTGATTTACTTGCAACATAAATGCAGGGTTGAATACTGTGAAATCCGCAGCTCCAATTTTGATCAGCCAGAGAAGAGAGCCTTTATGGCCATGCCTGAGCCTGCTTTCAGGACATCATAGGAGTTTGACAGGCTGTTTTCCATCAATGACTCTGGAGGACATCATAGGAAAAACCAGCTGACAGGTATTTCTAAATTTGTTGAAGGTAATTAGCAATATCGTTGTCTCAGCTCTGACAAAACCCCTGACTTTTATTAGCTGGGCTTCTGCTTGGAAATGATGCCAATGGCATGGGCCAGAAAATGCACGGGGAAAGTTAATTGCAGCCTGAGTGTGCGATAGTTTGCAATGTTCCTGCTAATTGGGGTAAATGTAAGGCTTTCATTTTAAAGCAGAATTCTGTGATACGTTTATCTTTCTTAACGTTACAAAATGCAAAATCTGGCCTAAATAAAATTTAATTCTTTAAAATACATAAAAGAAGCTGTGGAATTGCTCTGTATAATTTTAAAATGAATGAAAATTTCTTTGTTCTTGACATTTTCTTTTATGCAATACATTTCCACTTTAAAAACACTATTTTTAATTTGGAAGGCAATTAAATGCAATTACAGTGTACAGATGACAGAGTTTATAAATCCCAACATGATTCCTTGTGCACTTCTTTTCTGCTCATTTACATTGCATGGGGCTTCTGCTATGCAGAAATCCCAGTTCCTCTGATCAGAGATGCTCAAGTAATTTCTTGGTCAATATAGGATCCCCTTTTGAGCACGTACTATTGTAGAGACCTACAGCAAAAAGACTGGAGCAGGTCTGTGAACACGACCTTTCTGCATTTTGCAACACCTCACACAGCACTTTCTGCAGAAAAGAGTATCCTGTGGTAGGACCCAGGCTCATCTGTCCCCCTCTGGATGAGGAATCCATTCTGGATTCTTGTCTGTATTCCATGCTGTGCTGGGTACAAGACTGGCTAAAAAATATAGCCTTTCAGAGAAGGAGGAATAACTTATAATAGGCACTGTACTGCCTTTTTTCTTAAAACAATCCATTTACTCTGACGTATCCTACAAAGAGAGACTGGCTGATTATAGGTCATATTGCCAACCATGAACAGTTACTTACTCCGTCAAAGAAATCTGATAATAGGACCAGCCTGGTTCAATTGAACTTAATGCTTTTTTTTTTCTGGTAGCTTCAAGGGAGAAGAACATAGTCCTTATGGTCTTCAAAGCAAAGACCAGTTTAAAAAAAAAAAAGAAAGACAACGAACAAATTCTGTCACCAGTACCTTGACTAACCAGGTTCTTTCCACATAGCTCAGCTATTAAAAATACAGCTCTGTTGTTTAAAACTTGCCCTTAAAAAGAAAACCAAAGCGGAAAGAAGAGCCGCACATTAATGTTGTGATCTGTCCTCATTCTTTTTTCCCTCATAAAGCAGAATGTTTCTTGCAAAAGAGCTGCTCACAAAATGGGTGTGTGCCTTTTTCATAAGCAAAAACCTTCATCTCCTACTGATAATCAGGTAATTGCACAAAGAAAATTGTAAATGTATACATAATAATTACTCTTTATTTTACAATACGTATGTACTGGTATAATGTGTTCTTCCCCATCCAGACATATACCAGGTTGCTCCATGTCTCTGGTTTGAAAATGTGGTCCTATGGATTTTTATGTTGTTTCTTTATCCTGTATTTCCAAATTTGGAGAATTTAGAAAGTAGTTCAATCATTACCATTCCTTCAAGCATTTTTTTCATAAAGAAAAGTGCAACATTAGTAACACCTGCCTGTCAGATAATGAAAAAAAACATATACAAGTTCAAAATGCAAGCTTTTTTAACCTTCACAGTTATGAGAAGGAGATATCTGTGGTAAGCTGTTGGTCTGGTGGATGAGATGTGTTCCCTCTTCTGGGAAGAACAAATCTAGCAAAGGATTCTGTTACATGGGAAATACGGGAATAATTTACATCAATGAGGAAAGTAAATACGATTTTTATGTCTCTTTCTCAGAATCATCTTTAGTAACGTCTCATAACCAGAATACACGTGCTAGCCAACTCAGAAATGTGCATCACAGCATTGAATGTTAACTTCCCTCGGAAAACCTGTGCATGGAGTGCTCGTTGACTCATTAGTTGTCACTGCTGGTGGAGTCATTAGTATGGCAATGAACTTTCTAGTGGCACAATTGTTACTGATTACTGAGCCTCATACATTGTGTCTCTATAAAATAATACAATGAAGATCCTAATTCTGTGAGATGGTTATAAAGCTGTAAAACTTTGTTTATGAAATTTTGTGCCATGGCCCTTCACTATAGTGAATGCAAATTCCTTTATATGTTGTGTCACGATTATTTAACATCTTTATGGCATTTTATTTTTATGGTGGCATCTACATCCACAAATGGAAAAGGATCCAGGGGATTGCCCAAACACAAAACCTACAATGTTTGCCTTTGAGATTCTCCAGCTGGAAGACCAAACAGTATGTTCACTCTCTGGGAGATGATTTCATGAGTATAATTAAAAAAAAAGAAATGTTAACTAAGGAAATGATTATAAATACTGCTAAGAATGCAAAGCCAAGTTTTCAAAAGAAGAAGTGGAAGCAAAGTGAACGACTACGCGGTAAAGAGAGTAGTGTAGCAGATATTTCAAGTTTAGCCCCAGCACTTTCAAATTTAGGTGCTCAACTTTAACTCTATATTGTTGGAGTACAGTGCTGTGTGTAATTATTTTCAATTTTATGTATTTTGGCAGTGTATTCCATGTTATAACAAGTGGTCTTTTCCTATGCCAAGCCATCCCTAAATTAGACTTGAATGAACTGGCAAATTATAAGTCTGTCATCTGGAAGAAATGGAGGAGGCGGTGGATCCAGAACAGGGATTCCCAACCTGCAGCTCCTTGGCTATTTGTGCCTTTTGAAAACAGTAAAGGCACTTTCAAACGAAAGCTGTCCTTGGCAGAAGGAGGAGTGAGCTGAAGGAGGCCAAAGCTGTCAACAAACCACAATCCAGAGGCGCTGGTAGTTGTACTCTCCCAATCCCAGCTGCTTCCCTGGCCCTTCGTACTCTGCAGGACAGCAAGAAGTCATGTGGAGAAATGGTAGGCTGCCCAGGAAGGAGATGTAAGCCTTCATTTCAGCATAAAGCTTCACATTGCCCAATTACCAGAGGGCTCAGTTGCACTGGGCTTGTTTCGTACATCTGGAGGTAACATTTTGCACCCTGCACTTTGGAGATTGTTGCTTCACATGCTACAGTATTTCTGTATTTTTGAAGCCTCGAAAGCAATGGCAAAATTTTAAGAGACTTATGCGATGGTAGGTATTTCACCAGCTTCATTCAGCTCCACTTTGGGCTTTTTTTTTCCTGCATGAAAAGTACTGAATAAATCTAAATTGTTAGCGACTGGAGAGAGCAGAAACTGCCTGAAGGCGGTGAACAGATGTGTAGGCTGAGCGAGAAATGATAAGAGAAGAGAGAGAAGAGAAAACTCAGCTAAGAGGATTTGGGCTTCATCAAACTTCACACTACTTAGACCATTAACAGAGGAATAGAGAGAAATAAGGACTGAGGAGTGACATATATAAGGGCTTAACATTCATGACTGTAATTCTTTTATGTGTCCCTTTCAAGGATTTTTAAAGGAGGTAATGATGGCTTCTTGCAGAGCAATATGTTTCTTAGGCCCACGTAGGATTCAAAGGTGCTTTACCTGTATTTTTCAGCATAGCCTCTATTTACAATTCTATAGATTCCAGTTAAACGCTATTCAAAATTCAACTCTAATTTTTCTAGGAAGGGGAAGTGCTTGGGCTTTTTACACCTGTTCTCAGTAATGACCTCTGTGCTTTAAAACAAATGGAATAATTTTCAGGGTTTAATGGGCTTTTGCCTTCAACAGCTAAAAATAATCTAATTATCTAGCCACTCTGGGTACTGGATGATTTAAGAATTAAAGACACAATTAGAATATGTTACAGTAATTAGAATCCATTTTAAACCAATTGCCTGTGGCATTACATGGTCTAGTGAAAGAAAGGCTGCTGGCTAAATGCTCTTCTTCCACTAAATGCAAAAACAAATGTTAGTACAATTTTTTCTTTTTCTCTAAGAAAGTCAAGATTTCAGAAGTCAAGTAAATAAAATTATCTGTCCCTTTTTATGTTTTTTTTTTTTTAAATACTTCTGATATTACTGAAGCCAAAAGAAGGAAGAACACTGATTGACTGGTCTTCGGATAAAATTTGCTGAATAAATTTGTGAATTTAGTGAATAAGAGGAAAATTGCAAATTTACTGAATGAAAGTGTTGTTACTTAGGTAAATTAGAAGTCATAATGAAAGAGATGTGGGTAGATTGGAAAGCACTAGGAGAACTTCTGCACAAATCAGCTAGAAGTATTTGCAGGAGTCAGTAAGCATATGGATAAGGGTGATCCAGCTGATATAATGTTCCTGGATTTCCAGAAACCTCTGACAATACTGTTTTGTCAAAGGCTGTTAAAGAAATTAAACTCTAAAGGCAGAAGAAGAAAGTTCCTTTTGTAGAAAAAAGTTGGGTTGAAAGACAGAAAACAAGGGGTAGGATTAAATGTTTTGTTTTCACTGTGAGGATGATAGAAGGTGTCCAACAGCCTTCTGTGTTCATCAGTGCTGTTCAGCCCAACCGTGACCCGTCTGCATGGACACTGGAACTGTGTAAATGTGCTGGCGATATGCAGCTTTTGGCTGTAGAGAATTGCAGAAAGTCCTCATAAATCTCAGCTAATGGACAGCAGAGTAGCAGACAGAATTAGGTGCTAAGGAACGGAGCTGTACATTGGTTGCCGGGGAGGCTGGGGGAACCCTGTCTAAATATGCAAAACTATGTGTCATTAGTCAGGAAATTAGTCATGAAAATGGTCAGAGGGCTGGAACACCTCTCCTATGAAGAAAGGCTGAGAGAGTTGGAATTGTTCAGCCTGGAGAAGAGAAGGCTCCGGGAAGACCTTATTTTGCCCTTTCAATGTATGAAGGAGGCTTATAAGAAAGATGGAGAGAGACATTTTTATCAAGTCCTGTAATGATAGGAAAAGGGGCAGTAGTTTTCAATGGAAAGAGAGTAGATTTAGGTTGGACATAAGGAGGAAGTTTTTTTACAATGAGGGTGGCTGGAACAGGTTGCCCAGAGAAGTTGTGGATGCCCCCATCATTGGAAGTGTTCAAGGTCAGGTTGGATGGGGCTTTGACCAACCGGGTCTACTGGAATACATCCCTGCCCGTGGCAGGGGGGCTGGACTAGATGATCTTTAAAGGTCCCTTACAACCCAAACCATTCTCTGATTCCATGGTTTTTGAGTCACTGACCTCAGTGTGCAGGGATGGTCCTAAAGACTAAAAGAAAGGCAGGAACTGAGAACAAGGCAGAAAACATTACTACACCACATGAATTCATAGTCCGTCCACATCTTGAATATTTAGGTCTGGCCACCTATGTCTCAAAGAGGATGTAGGAGCACTAGAAAAGATTCAGAGAAGGGTACAGAGATGACCTGGGCATGGGATACTGCCACACAAACAGAGCCTAGAGAGATTGGGGCTTAGCCTGTTGAAACAACCATTGAAGGGGGATAAGCAAGAGGATGGACTAAGGATTTTGACAGTAGGGAAGTTACTGAGGGTCTCTGATCAGCAGGTTCTCGCCTCTTCCCCAGGTAAAATGAGCCTTTATGCAAGGGAACGTGACATCTTTCATTTCTTTCTCTTGCTTTTTACCCTCCATCTCATACATCATGAAAATTCACGGGGCACCAGCTCAGCTTCAAACTGCAGGAGCAAGGGGAAGCCAAAGGAAGCTGGGGGACACAACCTTAAGAAACTCCCCCCTCTGAATTTGTCAGTGAGATGACAGCCGAGCTGCAGAGACCGTGTTGTGCCTGACGCTGTTTCTGCCTGTGCTAGCTGTAGATATGTGAAAATACAAAGAGTTAAATAATTTATAACTCTGTCACTCTAAGTAGCACTGAGAGCCTGAAGACTGGTAAATGATACATAGAGCCCCTTTTTGTTCAGAAACCATTTCCTATTAGTAAATGATACAGAAAACACCTCGCTCTTCAGAAACCATTTCCTGTCTATTCTGAGTTGGATCGTGGCTGATCAGGAGGACAGGGTCAACGACTGACTGTAAATTGCATGGGTGACGTGGGATCTATCAAGGTTCCTTATAATACTCACATTTTTCTTTATTCTTAGGATAGCAATATGCCATAGTGCAATTTCAGTCCAGCCTGGCAGTGACTAGCTGAGCAGCTTCTTTGCAGCTTGCTGCGTGTTTGCTTCCCCTGCGTGTCCTCTGAAGCACATGACATTTGCTAGAGTTCATTCATGACACCGTTGCCAGGCTGGGAACCGACCGGACTTCCTTTAATTCCTCTCCCTATGCCCCTTGCTTCCACAGGACTAGCAAACTAGCTCAGCGGCACTTCATTCCTTCACACCTCAGCGTGCTTGCCTGCATTCATTTATATCTATTTAAGCTACTCACTGTTTTGATGGCAGGTGGTATATCCTATCAGCCCACCTATTTTCCTGACATGCCCTGTTCCCTTACATGTGTCCTTATCCAGCTGCAGCAAAGCGGGACCTTGTCCTCTTCACTCATGCCACACTTGAGTGCTTTCCAATAAAATAAGGAGTTGTATTTTTGAGAGTTATATAAATAGGGACCATGTTGCTATCACTTGCCATAGCAATAACAAATAACATCTGTGGCTCATCTCATCCTTGTTAGAAGAAAATTCTCTAGAGATCAGAAAAGGTGTTTTTTACAGTGGGTAAGTTATTATCAGTTATTACTGCAAAGAACAGTCCTAACTTTTGAAACGAAGTATCAAGATACCAAAGAACTAAACCCTCATGCTGCAGGACATAAAGCATGTTCTAACTAATAGGACTTAAATAATAACTTTTTCTGGATTCATTTTAATAGTGAGCTAATTCAGATACTCTGGCAGTGAGCCCATCTGAGGAAAGATGCTGAGCAGCGTGGACCACTTGTTTGCCCCTGGAATGGGCATTCTGATCATTCTGTGAATTAAGTTGTGTTTGAAAAAGACGGTAATTTTACACACACTAAGCACAGGCACCACACACAAATGCAGACATACGCAGAATGTACAAATTTAAGGAGTGCTTGTCTTTTTTATGTTATATGGAGAATGCACTGAAAATGCTTGCATTTAGCAGTCTCCAAGATTGGAAAATCTGGAGAGAGTAAGTAAAATGTCTTCTACTGGATTAATAAAGTGACTGTAGAGATATAAGATATGATTCATCTAATCTAAATTAAGACTTCTACATCTGCTCTAGGTTTTCTTTATAGTTGACAGCTAGGTACTTTTAGGGTGGAGTTCACCTGGCTTGTGCTAGACATCTACATCTGACCAGCTGAATGCACCGCGGAATCACACGTGATGCTGTTGAACCCCACCACATCTTGGAGGATGCAGAACTGTCCTCCTGTTGAGAGAGGACTTCCACTATCTCTTGCTGTGCAGCAAAAGATACAACTATGTTAAGCCATAAATATCCTAGACTGCTTTTTCTCAGGCTCTGAGCCAGGATCAAGAGGGACCCAGGAGACGATTCAGAGCAGCGGGCAGGTGGCAGTGTTAGGCATCATCTCCCTTCCTTCCCCTTGGAAGAACGGTAACAAATTACAGTTACCACTTGCAATAATTTGTATTAGCCAGGGAAGAGGCTAATTACCTTTGATTGGTGAGTGATGGCAACACTCATCTCTTCCAGGGCAAGAGAGTGAATTTCTCCTGCTTCTGACTAAGTGAGCTGCCAATGCTTGGGAGAGTGTACAAAACCAGATGAGCTGAAAGGGATCTGTGCTTTCAACTCATTTGAGAACCACCACCCCAGGTGTGTGAGGAAATTCCTGGTGGCATCAGACACCAAACTCTTCCCAACTCCCGCCCTGTGAGGCTGCTCTGGACCGAGGGTGCTGCTGCCACAAGAGCAACGCTCCCATGCCTAGTTTCAAGCCTCTGGGTTTTGCCAGTGCAAAGAGAGATTCATCTAGGGAGCCATTCAGGGCACCTATTTTAGGCTGCAACTCTGAACTGTCCTGCGGAGAAACTTCTCTCATTTACAGTGTACACAGGGTACCTAACGCCTCCTATATAGGATGCATAAATACTCTACCCTGTGCACCACTAAAGGCAGAAAAGATCTGCCCATAAGAAACATCTGCAAGCAAATTACCCTAATAAGGAGTTGGGAACATCCGACTTACATAAAACAGAGAGATCTTTTTTTCAGTTGAGATATTTTTTTTCTTTTCAAATGTTAAGGTAATGATGGATAATCAATACGGGAAATAAACACACCGTTGAAACAAACTTGAACCCAGTAGTCCTATCACTGATTTATATTCTTTCAGTGACAGTGGTGCTCAGTTCTCCTCTGTTTCCCATTGTCATTGTTGATTTCCGTTGCATAATTACTACATTACAGCACTTCTTAGACTGTGGGAAGCAAAATATTGCAGGCAGAGAATACAGTTTTAGACTGCACTATATATCTCAAATCCTCTCAAAGGCTAGAAATCTGCAATTACATGCTGAAATATTGCCTCACTTACCAACTGATATGGTCCAAACAGCAATTATTTTTGCAAAAGCCTTAGTTCTTGAGTTAAACCGGCTGTGATGGATGGGGTTTCGGATGGCAATGTAGCGATCCAGTGAGATGGCACAGAGGTGCATGATGGAGGCAGTGGAGAAAAGCACGTCCAGGTAGATCCAAATAGCACAGAGCTTCGTAGGTAGAGGCCACGTGTATCCTGCACAAGATAAAGTTGACGTCAGCTAAGAATGTGATATACTCACATCTTTTGTTGTGACACATATGTCTTAGTGGATATATCTTTCCATCCCACTACTAGCTGGTAGTAAGTGATGCCTTCAATAGAATCTGCCTGACACTGTTTTAAGAAACCTTTTTTATTTGTTTGCAACCTTCTAACTGTAGCTTTTGGGATTAATTCTGCTTCTTTCCCAGGCTACAAGCAGCATTTTTTTTTTCTTTTTAATTCTATTTGCATAATGCTAATGCTTGATGTTATAATTAACCATTTCTGTCAGCAAATCTATGGAAAGAGAAGCAATTTTGTTATTGTAAACCTGCAAGTTCTCAATTTTGTCTTAGGACTTTTTATCCACATGATTACTGCACTATTAACACCTGCTGATATGCAAAGCTGCCTAAATTCTGAAACTAAAACTTTAGATTTAGTGGGAGCTGAAGGAAGAAATGTATTTTGTTGCACACCAGTGATATCTCACCCATCTTTAGGCACCTACCACTAACTTGAATAAGGATATTGCCTGTATCAATGAATATTGATAGGCTCCTCCAGAGAGAGCAATCCAAAGCAAATGCATTAGTGTTTACCAATATCCAACCTACACCTTATTTGCTGCAAATTAAGCCTTCCCTTTTTCCTTGTTCTTTCCACTCGCCATGAAGAATAATTGATTGCTGTCCTTACTGGAAGCTATTGGAAGATGGCTATCGTGTCTTGCCTATATTTTTCTTTTTCTCTTCCAGGCTAAGCAAAGCCAATTCCTTTATCTTTTGCTTACAGATAATGCTTTTAAAACTTTTGTGCTTCTTGTTTCTCTGCCCTGGAATCTAGTTAATTTATCCATGTCTCGCTTATCATTCAGTGACCAAAACAGGACTCAGTACTCTTGCAAAGGCCTCCCGACTGCTAAGTGCAAAAATGCAAGATGGCTTCACGGGTCTTGCAGGGAATGTCCCTACACAACCTGGAATGATGAGTGCCTTTTGTATAAAAATATCATACTAGTGACACATGCTTAGCTTATGATCCATTTTAACAGCCAGACCTTGTTTGGCATTCATAGAATCATAGAACCATAGAATGGTTTGGGTTGGGAGGGACCTTAAAGATCATGTAGTTCCAACCCCCTGCCATGGGCAGGGACACCTCCCACTAGACCAGGCTGCTCAAAGCCCCATCCAGCCTGGCCTTGAACACTTCCAGGGATGGGGCAACACAGCTTCTCTGGGCAACCTGTTCCAGTGCCTCACCACCCTCACAGTAAAGAATTTCTTCCTGATATCTAATCTAAATCTACCCTCTTTCAGTTTGAGGCCGTTACCCCTCATCCTATCATTACACTCCCTGATCAGGAGTCCCTCCCCATCCCTCCTGTAGGCCCCCTTTAGGTGCTGGAAAGCTGCTATAAGGTCTCCCTGGAGTCTTCTCTTCTCTAGGCTCTTCCCCATTCCTTAAGCCTGGACAAATTTCCCCAGCAGTAGTTGGTTTCCTATCTTTTTCCTAAGTGGCTATTTTTGCATTCATCCTCACTGTATGTTATTTGTTCATTTCAGACTTCTTCTCCAGGGGTCCAGATGATTGTTGATGATTCTGATCCTGTCCCTCTCCCAGCTTGGTGCTTTTGGAAAGCTGTGTAAGCTCACGCTCCATACACCATCCAAGTTGTTAGGAGCAGTACTGAGCAGACCCAGGTTAAGAAGAGCCCTGCAGGACCCCCATTCAAAGGCCCTTGTAGTCCTGCAGGGAACCACTAATCGCTCTCCTTGGAGCAAGTTTTGCAGTTAGCCACGTCCTTATCTTGTGGTGATTTAATTTACAGCGTATTACCTGAGCTGCCCATGACAGTGCGGCATGGGGCAATGCCAAAGCCAGTATTATGAGAACACGGTAGTGTTTCGGGGGCTGCCGGTCTCCTTTGGAGGTACAGAACAACAGGATTTGCAACAGCAGAAACAGCGGGAGGGACAGGGGAGCTACGCCTCTGCCTAATTAAACTTAGTAACTCTCAGTAAGCACTGGGGAGACCTATTTCTTGATGCTCTTGGACTGCTGTAATATGAGCTGACCCTGACAAGTCATACAGCATTTATGGATATGTTTTGTCTTGTTTTCTGGTCTTCCAGTGGGGAATCCAGTCTCTGGAGTGTGTTATGTGTGGGCTGGCTTTCAGGAGCGTGTCTTCCCAGCAGCATCTCTCTGTCAGGACAGGACAGTTTACACAGGGAAAAGCGATAAAGTATTTTTACACTCGACAACATGCATCTGTTCTCTTGCGTTAGTGGCCTTTGGGAACACATTTGTCATATCCTTCTGACCTCTTGTCCTTGCTTTAAACCCGGATGGGGCAGGGATAAAACAGCATCCATCAGATAAACTACCTTGGAGACTACAGGGCCAAGAAAAGGGAAAGTGCATGAGAGGAATCAGCTGTAGATGCAATAACAGTTAGGAAGGGTGTAGATAACACCCTCCAGGCAGGCCTTGGGACATTTTATGTGGCACATGGCAGCTTTGCCTTGTGCTGTGCTCTGGTCACTGTCCAATTCACCCCTCCACATATCCAAAGGAAAATAAAACAAAACAAAAAACAAAACATGGCTGCAATTTAAAGATGGTGTAGGCAGGGCAAATTTTACAAGGTCCAGGTTTTCATGTGGTCCATGAGAGCTCATGAGGTCCAGGAACTCATATGAGGGAGTCCCACCCAAGGGACAGTCAAGTGAAGCTTGTGCATCTGTGCATTTTGAGGTTGAAAGGCTGAGAGGGAGGGCAGGTAGGTGAGATAGGAATTTATTCCTGAGGTTGCCAGATAGTAGTATCCAGCAGATGAAAAATGCTTTCTCACAAGGTCTTTGAGGTGAGGAGGCAAACAAGTGAAGCTGGCCAGGGTGGCTGGGCTGCTGCTTGTTGGTAACAGGAGATACAGGGAAAGGCTAAGGAAATGCTGTAAGGAAAGGTGGAGAGGAGAGGAGAGGAGAG
>VYZM01002161.1:268121-338535 GCA_013398915.1 Dromas ardeola | reverse complement strand
GGAGAGGAGAGGAGAGGAGAGGAGAGGAGAATCCATAGGCACGGGCGGTTGCTGGGGAGGCCCTGTGCACCATCCTGCCTTGTCAGAAGCACATCAGCTGAGGCCATGTCTAAGGTCAGCACTCAGCTGGTCAGGAGCCCTCTGAAATGCCTAATCCTTCCACTGCAGCAAGGTGTTACGCAGCATCTGCCAATAATCCCGACAGCTTCTCCATGCTGGCATGGGCAAAGTCACTGCAGCAGGAGCAACGTGCATCGGGGACCCAGTGCATGTTTGGGTGGGATCCAGTGCTGTTGTTCAACTCTATGAATTTTCTGCTGTGTGGGCACATCCACCTTTGTGGGTGTCTTTTTGCAGCAGAGGTTCCTGCTGTTAGGTGGATGGAGAAGCCTGCCTGGCCCAAAGGGTGCAAGCTGGGCAGGCAGGTGGCCAGCAAAAGTCACAATTCCCCTTCAAGGGGCTGCGGAGCGGGTGGTGGTGCACCCTTGTTCCACAGCCTTGGAGGTACACTGGCAGGGTGAGGTGAATGCAAAGACCCCTGGTTTGGGCTCAGGACTGTCAACGTAGGTGATGTGGCTGATGCTGGCTGCATCCTGACCTTCCTCTGGGCGGCTGAGGCCGAGCAAATGCTCCTGCATAAGGGGAGGTTTCCCTCTGCACCATCACTGGTCGACCTGGAGGTTGATGGTGCACCATGCCAAGATGGCTCTTCTGGTACATGCGTGCACCACCAGATGATTTTTCACCCCAAGTTACCCTTCTTCTTGACCTTGCAAGGGAAAAAGCAGGGAGAGAGGAGACAGAGCCTGCACACTCCCTCTCCAGCGGCTTTTGGTGCCCTGCTGCTCCTCCACACCAGCGATCGCAAGGAGGGTGACGCAGCCTTTTCTCAGCGACAAGGGTTTTGGCTTCACTGCGTGCAGAAAATCCCACGTCCCGATCTCCAAATCGCTTCCGAGCAGCGGATTTCGGACGCCTCTTTCCTCAGCAGCGGAGCCCGGCCAGCAGGAGTCCCTGTTGCATGTCTCAGGGAATCACGCAGGATTTAAAAGGGTTTTGCTAATCTCACGCATCGGACGATTTCTGCTCCCGCGGCTCTGTTTTGCGCTCTCTCTCCACCAAAGGTAATTGCACCACTAATACAATAAATCACAACGTTACACCATCGCTGATGCCACATAGAGTTTGCAAATGCTACTGGGGGCAATCTGCGTAGACATACTGAAACTGGGAAATAAATTTCCAGTTTTCTGGATGAAATCTCTCTTTAGTCACAGGCTCATGCTTGGACCTTAAATAGTGAAGCAGTAGAAATCTTTGCAAACAACCTCACTTTCGTCCTGACGTTGCCTGGCTTCTCCTTGAACTGTGGCAATTCAGTTGTGGCACTGGAAAACTCATTTCTCGAAGTTTAGGGGTTATAACAGCCTGGCAATATTGGTACTGAACACACAGGCTGCTGCTTTTTTCTATGTGAGCTGTGCTGCAAGTGATTTTGGTGAAAATGAGAAGAAAGATCTGCTATTAATCACCTACAAGGGTATGAACTGTGAGTCATTATTCACTTAATTCTTAAATAACTTCTTTTAAGAAATCATAGCTTTGCATTTGTAAATGTTACTAAAAATTAGGCAGAATTAATTCCCATCCATTTTTTAACTCTCACAATATTTATGCCAGCGTTTGCTGGTAAGTAGATGTCTAAGCAGGGTATTGGTATTAAGAAAATTATTTACCTTTGTATTACTTCATTTAAAAAAAATTGAAGGGTTGACTACTTTGAATCTAAAGGTAGTCATTAGTGCTTCTGTGCATATTTGCTGGCAGGATGCTACATTCTCATTAGGAATATTGAAAATTATAAGCCGGGGAAAAAACTGAAAGAATAGAGAGAACAAAGCGCCTTCATATACACTTTGAGACAATTCATCCAGCAACTCAGTAATAAACTAGTGTTCTGGACTGTGTTTAAAATGCCTGTAACTAGAAATATAAAGTAGGAAAAGATTCACGTACTTCACCTATTCTTACATCCATTATCCAGTTACATATATTTCAACTCGTATGGAGTGATTACAATTTTTTGAGGTAAGAGAATGAAATAATAACAACAACAACATGTGCATGCAATGTTTAAAGCCCCTCGATACATGCAGTAGGTTACACAGCTAATACTCACCGTACAGTATGGTTAACATTGACACAGGCATGACAAGGAAACCCAGCAGCATATCAGCTATCGCAAGTGACATTAGAAAATAGTTAGTGGCATTCTGTAGTTTTTTCTCCAGAGACACAGCCATGATGACAAGAATATTTCCAGCAATGGTTAAAACAATCACTATCACTGTCAGCAAAGCTGGCCAGTTTTTCTGTGAAAGCTGAAACAGGGAAGAGTAGCACGGTGGACTCATGTTACTTTCACATGAAAGGTTGGTTAGGTTTTCAGAGTCCATGGTCAAGTTAAAGAGATGTGATATATTAATCTCTCCAGCTCCATAAACATTTCTGTAGAGTCTTCTCTCATGATTTATTTGTATTAAGGAATTTGCAGTTGGGTTCGCAGAGCTCTCCTCATCACAAAGAATATCCATTGCTGAGTCCAAAAACAGTGAGATAAATAGTGAAAAATAAGAAATTATCACCCTTCGTCACCATCAGGCTTTATATTCCTCAGCTGTCCATGCCAGAAGTTGAGGGAGCACAACCTTTTGTCGACTGTATTTTTCCCACTAACGTGATGTAGAAAAACATACCAGAATTACTCCGAAAGCTGAAATGTTTTGTTTTCAGTTCCATAGGAAGTCCAGCGTTGGCATACATTGAAAATCCAGCTGAAAAGCAAAACCAAGCTGTAGGACAGAGAATGTGGACTTGAGGCTTCAGAGAGCAAAAATGTTGGAGAAATAAAAGAGAAAAAACTTTTGCCACCACTAGGACTCCCCTCTGGAGCTACATCTTATTGCTATTGGTAACTGTGATCACACAATTTTAAACACAGCAGTATTAAAATAGCTTGCCATACAAAACAGCAGAGCTCTCGCTTCCCTATTAAGAAAGTTGATTAAAGATTCCATCCAGCATCTTTCTCTTGAAATAATTAGATATGGTCTTATTTATAGTTCATCTTCCATAATATGGCTGATAGTCTCTGACTTCTGTTGTATTTCAGCATCATTTTCAGCCTCATATCAGAGATTACACATTCTGTTCCATGCTTATTTTTGTAGCTAATTGTACCTTTTGGCCCAGCCTGGCTTCAGAATGGAAATTAAACAACTAGATACTACGATAAAAAAATACAATTTAAGGAAGACTTACATTGTACTTCAGAGCCCACTCTCAAACTGCCATTAGGGGCACTTTGTACCCTGATTTACCATATTCTTCACTGTATTTAGCCAGTTCCGTGTCCTTTTTCTTCAGCCTCCTCCAAAATGGTGGTATTTGTAATAGTTTTTTTTGACTTCTAAACTGCACACTTGAGTGAAGCCAGTTCCTGTGCTGCGAGGCTTGCTCTTTTCTTCTGAGAGATAGGCTGCTTGCCGACTCTTTCCTCGTGCATTTCCCCGCCCCAGGGCAAGCTATATTTAAAATAATAATAATATCAGAGCCCTCCTCGAAGTGACACAAAAGAAAGAGCACGCATGCACGCACGCACACACACACACACACAGAGAAAAGGAGCCTGCACGGAGGAATTACTGATTTCAACAGGAGCGGAATTTCTTGCTCGCTGCCTTGTTCAGTTTGTCAGACCTCCCACTATCTGGATGTCATAAACTGCAAGGCAGCAGCAGCAGAGGAGGGCAGGGGAGGGCAGAGCAAAGAGGGTCTTTTTGGTAAACTGGCAGCTTTTGCAGCGTGTATTTCACAGGTCCTCTGCTTGGGTGCTTTTTCAGTGCACGCTTTCCATTTGCAGAGGGTGGCTTGCAAGCACAGCTGCATGCAATTACAGTGGTTTACAGGATGCAGGCTTAAAAGAGACAAAATCTAAGGCTCACGCTGGTAGATACCAGTGAAAAATGTAAGGGCGAAGCTTTTTCCGTGTAGAGGGGAAATTATGCAAGCCTTAAAAGGAAGGAGTAATATTCATTCCCCTTCAGTTTTAACTCCAGGTCTGTGCTGACATGTGAATCAAATTGGCAATAGATATTTATAAAAAATTGGAGTCACTCCGGTGTCACGCTTGTTTGTCAGGAGGTGGGCGTAATGATTAACCTCAGCAGCCTGTCCCAAGGAAGCGTCCCAAATAAGGCAGTTGAGTAAAACCTTATCAATGTGAGTCTCAGAGCACCCACCGAAGCCCGTCTGAATGCATGAGTCACTGTTACAGAAAGTCTTTCACAATAAGGTTCCTTCAGGGCTGGTTTTTCTCCCAGCTGAGCCCAGACCAACAGCTGTCACAGCAGGACGGAGCAGCCAAGCAGTAGATGCCCACTGGGGAGTCAGAAACAAGTCATCCCAGCACTTAAATTTCCCAGTCCCATAGGTGAGGCCAGAAGACTATCAGGCAACACAAGCTGGTTAAAAAAGGCTGACAATGCTGAATTTTGCAGGAGAAGTTTCAGCAGTCCCATCCAGGAGCCAGAAGAGGCCTTTAACACGATAACCGAATGGGTTACTATGTTCACCAAGTGAATTTGGCCTCTGTACTCCAAAGCGTTTGGTTGCCATCCGCATGAAGATGCCCTCAACATCAGAGTGCAGAATTGGGGTAGAGCTTGGTCTCCACTTCTGTTGAACATGGCTACTGTGCAAAACAGGGCAAAAAAAAGACCCCTTGGCTAGGGCTAGATATGATCCTTTGTGAGGAAACAAGGTGTCCTGTTTCTTAAATGGCTCCCTCTGGGCTCTAATGACTCTTTAATGCAACAGTCGGGGGCGGGAGGCGCTGTTTTACAGGTGAATACCCAAACTGTGGGTCACAGGCTGGTATTGTCAGCAAGGCCCAGTTTCATGAGGTACAGCTGTGCACCTTTCTCCCACACCGAGCATGGGATGAGGTTTAGGGTCTGGTCTTCTACTTTCCTGAAAGAATATGCTCTGTGTAAAAGCCTTGGAAATCCTGATTTCCCATCTGCAGCTCCATGTAGACCTAAAGTAAATGCCTAAAGGACCTTCCTGTCCCTTACAGAGTAGCTTCATCTCCCCATCACTACAATGGCGTGACTTTCACTCAGATACTTCACCCTTCCTCTGCTCCAGTGACTCATTTGAGGCTGCAGCTCTACTCTGGACGTCAGGAACATAAAAGGTAAGTGCAAACAGGCTGAATGTTGCCTTGTCTAAGACCTTTGCAGGTACGGTCATAAGCTCTTCAGATAGACGCTGCACCATTTCCTTTGGTCTAGCTGTAGACACATCACCACAAGGTCCGAATGTCTTCTGAGCACTACTTTGTCCCTCCAAAAAACTATTCGATGTATGTGAAACTGAGGCACAGGTAGACGAAATGTCTTTTTTAGGTTTGCACATGAAACACGTATGAGTCACAAACTGCGTAGCTCAGGATGTCAGCAACAAATCTGTGATCTTACGATGTCTTCTAGCACAGTATGTTGGATGTGCTACTGAGCAAAGTGTATTGTATTATTTATTTCAGGATTTTTTTTGACTGCAATAACCACCCCAAGAACCTGAAAATGGCTTCCCTTCCGTATAGTATCATTGCAGGGGTCAAGCAACCAAAAAGTATCCAACCTTCCTGTGCTGCACCCAGAGAAAGGAGGGTACCAGGGCTTCCATGGATGTTCTAGTCTCCTTGCAGAACTGAGCATGCGCTTTGCCTTGAAAGAACACTGGGGTACAACTCCTAAATATTTTGTCATGTCTAAAGCCGGCCTTGACCGTTGCTTTTCCTAAAGGTGAGTAGCTCTGGGAAACTGTAGAACCCATTTTTAAACAAAGAAGCTTGCGCTCCCATAGCAGCAGAGCGTCGCACGCTGCGACCTGCACTCCCAGGCAGCGCGTCTGCACTAAAACCAGACACAGCTGCAGTCTATCCCGGTCTATGTAAATTAAGCGAAATCTTAGCTTAAAATGGTGATAATGCGGTCTGCATCAGAGATAAAGCATTCTTTAGAAACACAGCTAGCACTGGAACAGTCTGCATATTGCTTTTTAATTTCTGGAAGGCACCAACGTATCAGATTCATGAGAGTCCCTCCTCTGTTCCCTAGCTCTGCTTGCAAATGTTGTAGGACATTAATCTGTCCTCTCGGGCAGGGTTTTTATGCTTGGCATGGTGCACATAACAGCTTCCTAGAAATGCTGCTTTTCAACAATTTCATCTGAAAGAGAAGTAAAAAACCTGGGTTACATAACTGAAACTTAGTGTTCTCGGGATTATTTCAGGTATAAAAATCCCTGCTTCGTGAGTTAGCCATTGCCCTCCTTGATGTTTTGAGTGGATTGTGTAATCAGTAAATGTATAAACTGCAGAGGTTAAT
The DNA here is from genome assembly GCA_013398915.1 of Dromas ardeola. Taxonomy (NCBI): domain Eukaryota; kingdom Metazoa; phylum Chordata; class Aves; order Charadriiformes; family Dromadidae; genus Dromas; species Dromas ardeola. The sequence goes on along the minus strand of VYZM01002161.1, from coordinate 332,083 downwards.
CGTTCACTTTGACATCTGAAAGTGAGGCAAGTGGAATGTGAATAAACTGTGTTGTGGTCGAGACTACTACTATTTGGTATCTCTGTTTACATTTGTCAGGGGCTGTTGGAGCAATTAATATTGTGGTGCCTGGCACGACTCAGAGCCTAGTTATCACAAACCAGAGCAAATAGCCAAACAGCACTGCTCTCTTTTCGCCACACACACTCCACAGTTGAGCTCAATCTGGATCTCTCGACCTTCTTGACCTGTGCTGTTGCAGTGAGGTGAGAAGACGCTGACATGACCTTTCTGAAATCCACACAGGAGCAGCGTCCCTCACCCTTGCTGTCTACAGGGGATGATCCCAAGCAAGCTGGTGTTGTGGCAGCAGCACCCCATGTCCTTCTTAGGACCCGGGGTCCTGATGACTGAAAACATGTGGTGAGTAACCGGTGTGGTGTTGTGAGGTCTCTGCTGTGAAACTGGCTGTCTATATTGATTTGGTCTGGACTGCTTTTGTATGAGAACTGAAGTTGAGGCTGAAGGGGAAGCTGGAATAACTCAGTTTAACTATAATTTCTAAGTGTAATATATACTAAGCAATCTGTAATAAGCAAATATATATGAGATATATATCATATATTTATATAAAAATAACTGAAACTCTCTAAACTTTCATGTTTATCACACACAAATGCTAGTTTCAGTCTCTGTTCAATCCCAGCTGAAGCTGTGGTTTATTTCTTACTTTTAAAAGCCTAATTGTCTCATTCATCTATGAGTTTTGGAAATATGTACGGTATTCCTGGTGATTTGTAGGGTGTCCTCCTTTCTAACCGCATGTTATTCTTTCAGGATTTGCAAGTTCCTTCGCATATGTAGGGTCCCAACAAGGAGGTAAATGTGAGAGAGAACCTGGAGCACCTTAAGGCGCGTCTTTTATCTGATCAGTATCATTGCACCTGCAACCACTTTTAGGTTGATGTGATTCCAGTGATTCCAGTGTGATTCCAGTGGTGCTGAATGGAATTGCTGTGGCATAAAACCAATGTAATGATTAGTTGGCTGGAAATTAAAGTTGGAATTATTTTTTCTCTCATGTGCAATTTTGACTGTTTAAACAATTCTTTTCCCATATCAGAATTTTTTCATGGGAGCAAAAGTTCTGAAGAACTTCAGTTTGGAAGTATCCAAGCACTTTGCTTCAGTCTTGTTGATCTAAATGTAAATTTTAATATTGTTGAATTAAAAATGTTTTCTTGTGAACCAGCTAACTGGCTGAGATGCAAATTGTCTTACTCCCTCATTCTCCTGGGCAATTTAAATCCACCATAACAGCAAGCCCAGAGGCAGTTTGAAGTTGAACTGAGCTGAAATAAAATATTCTTGTTCAGTTAAAAAATAAACTGAAACATTTGATTTGGGTCAAGCCAGTGTAGTAAAGGAAATACTTTGTTTTGATTTTCCCAAAGGAAACCTGAATGCTTTGGGCAAAATTAATTTTTTCTTGCATAAAAAGTTGATTCTGTGGAAACTTAATTTCCCACTAGAGGCCACATTGCTGAGAAGTGTCCATTAAGCTTTTGTGCTGAAGCAATGAATCGCCTGTGATGCTTTAAGGAGGAACTCTGCAGTCTTATTTAAGGAAAAGTCTCTAAAAATCTATGCTTTATTTTAGTGAAACCTGAAGGGACATGTTCTTCTTCATGTCTTTCTCTCAGCTGTAAATTAACTATTTATATATCTGACAATAGCCTTTATATCGCCAGAGGCCTCTGCAGACATTTGATTTACTGAAACACATTTAGCTTTAGATATTTTCATTTCAGGTCCACTAGGAAGAAGCTGGCAGGTTGGCTTGTTCTGAGACAATATTATGCTGTATTCGGATCATCTGAGTTACAAATTGGCCAGTTCCTCTGTAGGTAAAATTTTATTTCATCCAGACACACATCAATGCAAGTCCCATGACATAAAGCTCTATATTCCAGCATTAGTACCAGAATCTCTTCAGCTAATTTTTTCCTCAATTTAAACTGCCGAGCGGTAGTGAGCATTTTCCACTGATTTGCTTCAGTCTACTGGCTAAAGATGCACTGGCTCCTCTTGCTGCCCACAATTAACACCGGTTGTCATCCAAAGCCTGTATCACCTCAGCTGTTACCCAGTGAAATACTGGCTTTTTGATGGGGTGATCAAAACCATACACCATATTGCAGAGGTGGCATTGTGGGAACTTTCTACCAAGCCAGTATCGTCTGTGGGGAGTCTTACATGCCTGTTAAAAGCTGTTTTACCCTTTCATCAGGTGCTAGACACTGCAGAAGAAGGTGGGTACACTTCATCTTTCCTTCCTTTCCCCTCCTCCAATAACTTCTATCGCTTTGTAAAAGATGACAATGTTTTTATTTTTTTCCTGTATTCACCGCTGATGCTTACTTGTAATTTTAGGTTCTGCAGTATTCAAATTAGACTTTTTTTCCCTCTCAAGGGCAGTACGATACTACAAAAGGAAAACAAAAGCTATTTCAATTTCTTGTGTTCCAGGCACTGATTTGTTAGTATTTCTCTGGGCTTTCTTTTTCTTGTTTCTCTCATAGCACATAAGAAGAAAAGCAAAAGTAAGCTGAATCCACGAGGACCTTGCTACATTACTACTTGGACATTGATGGATGGAGAAGCATTTAAAACTAAAAAAAAAATCAATATTGAATCTGAAGAGGTGGGTCACCTCTGTTGGTTTAAGCAGCATTACGCGGTGGCAGGGAGTAACCCAAATATATTTGTACTTTCCATCTCGCCAGAAGCTCATGGGTTTCACCAGCTTATGGCAGACAGTACCAGAGACCTGTGAAATTGGTGGGGACCTGCCAGACCAGCAGGAGTTAAGATTACAAATATTTTTTCCTCTGCATACCTTTCTTGCTCTTCAAATATGGCTGCAGCCCTGAAGTGATGATCTTAAAAAAATAAATATAGCTGCTATTTGTTACAGCTCTCTATTAAAACTGGCAGGTGACTGCTGTTATGTTTTCCCTCTCTTATTCCTGAGATAGCACATTTTCCAACTTGTTAAGTTACAGTATGTAATTTATAACCATCAAAGTGGAAAATATTATGCAGCACATGAATTAGCATATGAATGTCTGTTATTGGATGTGTGCTATATTTCTAGAAATAAGAAGTTATTCCTTCTTGGCAAGCCTAAGATTTTTGCTATCAGGTTTTCTTTAATTATATTTGACTGATTAGAACCACTTCAATGGATGCATGCAAGAGTTCTGTAAAGGACGGTCCCCAATAGGTCTAATTTTGCGTGAAATTAGGAAAAATTGTTGTCTTTTTGCGAACATAGTCCAGCATCAAATCAAAGTTTTTTGGGCAACGTGGACTGGCAAGAAGTTGCAAACTTGTAACAGAGACACTGGCTGATTGAGTCCTTAAATGTTAGTCATGATATTGTGACCGTGGCTTGTCAACAGTGTTGGTTAGCATTATAGGCTACGATCCAGTCTACCTACTTAAGATAGATATCTACCTCAATTGTAAGTGCATAGGAAGACAGTTGCTGTAATGGAAAGGCAATTGAGTCTTTTCCATTGAGAGTCAATGGAAAAGTTTCTATTGATTCTCTGTCAGTAAATTTAGGGACGCTCATTCACTGGGCTGCTGTGCTGGATCCCACCCTTTCATCATTTCACGTGAGATGGTGATTCACATATCAAGCTACAAAATGTATCTTCATAACATCTGATTCTTAAAACAGTGAAAGCCGAGACAGACCTGCAAAATACAGTAAAAGAACTGTGTTGATACCAGGTATGTAAATAGCTTTGTAAATCTAGGCGCAGCACTGTCTGAACTAGTTAACTCAGCTCAACTGACTGCGCTGAGACTTTGCTGCTTACTTCCAGTGTTTTACATGATGCGTTTATTGCAGAATAATTTTACTATATTTTAAGGTGTTCCAGAGGAAATGTGGCATCCTTTTGGCTTAGTGGTGCAACTAGTTCCCACCTTCTTTTTCAGACTCAGTTTGTGAACAGGTACTCTCTACAGAACCTGCAAAGTTCTGCTGTGAATGTCCTGGGGAGATCATAAAAACTTACAACTCGATTTGTAAAAGAAGCTGTTATTATTTACCTAGCTTAATAGACACTGCTTTGCCTGTGGTCTAGCTCCTGAATATCATTGGAATCCAAATGTTTTTCTTTAGAACACTTAAGGCAATCAAAACTATTTATTTAAAGCACAAAATCACTTAAGGAAACAAGTGCAATACTACTGAAAGCTAAAATATTTTCCAGCGGGGTTTGATATCCCTGTAAACATTTTGGCTTTGATTTTCTTCCTACTCATTTTTGAGTCCACCAAGAATCCAGCTATCAAGTTTTCTATCAATTTCCACAGGGATGCAAGTACTGTAAGTCTGAGTACAAGTGGAAAACCTGATCACTTTATGTAGCGTAATTTATATCCTACCGCACTCTAACCTATTGCTGAACACCACTGTATTGTGGAGCCCAATAAAAGACTGACTTCTTATGTTACAGTCTTCTAGGAAAATCTGCACTCACTGGGCATCTCCATGCTTTACACATCGGTGTCTTGCAAACATGGGCTGCAGCTGAGCATCAGAGCTGTGTGGGGCAGGCACGGGAATCCCTGAGCACACCTTTGATCTCAATGTTAAATTAGCTTTATTGAAAAATCTCTTTTAAATGAACTGAGCCTGATGTCTCTCTTGTACTGGAATATGCTTTCTTAATGATGCTGCCTTGAAAGCTGTTGATGAGAGGCAGGGATGAGGGAACAGTCATTACCATTAAGAGTATTAAAGTGTTGAATGGTGAAAGTTATTGCCACAAGTTTTTATACTGTCTATTAATACAACATAGGGCACTGCAGCTTTCTGTAGTACACGCAGAGTCACTGAACTAATGCATAGATTACCCCCTTGCACACAAATAAATCCCAGTTAGCTGCTGGTCTGCTCTTGTCACCCCTGAGGAAGGGACATTTTGGCATGACCCACTGCAAGGAAGATGTCTCTGTCTAGGCATAGGACTAGGACTAGGGTAGATCAGAGTACTTCCCACAGCATACATGTCCATCATGAGGATGGCTGCTAGCATATTATGTAGCCTTGGTAGCTATCCCATACGTGTCCTTGTGAGATACCAGCAAGGAAAGACTTCATGAAGATGGCCAGTGCTACTGCAGCAAGGGCAGGGGCGACGTGTGAGCACCCTTGGGCTGCCCACAGGGTGGATGGGAGGCATCCAGGAGAGCCCTCTGGGCTGACAGCATTCCCTGGGATGTGCTGGCAGATACAGGGTGGCGATAGCCCCAGTGGTCCAGTGACTAATTGGGCCCTGCACCACCGCTCTCACGTGGTGAGCAGAGGCATGAGCTAAAAGGAAGTCACTTTTAATGCAGATGTGAAAGCAGATGTTCAGGGTGATAAGGAGGAGAGACACCAGGAGCAGCGGCTGCTGCAAAGTGGCAGAACTTGCAGAACAGGAAGTGGGGGCTATATAGGAGGACGGAGAAGGATTTGGTGTTTGATGGTTAAAGGGGAGAAAGGGGAGGGAAGGAAGATCTACCTATCGGTTAAGGTCACTTCACAAGAGTCTAGTATTGGGTATGCAGAGTCAGATGAGTCTTTGACAAAAACTCCCTTCCATCTCCTGTGGCCAGGTAGATTCCTTTGTAAGCCCAGGAATGACCCTTTCCCCATCCATGGTTTGAAGTTTGTTACTTCAAATGCAAAAAACTCACAAAGTTAAAAAAACCCCAAGATTATGTCTCTGTCCAAAAGAGCCTTTAGGGTCCTGGAGGGCTCTCTTTAAAGTTTTAATCCTTTCTTGGCTTTCATACACTGTCAAGTCCTTATTTTAATGGTCTTTTTGTCCTTCAGTATTTCTTAGACTACTTTATCTCCATGTGTTTGTCAGGCATGCTGTAGAAAGAAAAAGTTCTCCAAGTAACTTAGACCCATGTCCCTGTTTGGACTAAGAAAAGGAGAGCTTGGCAGGGCAGTACAGTATCTTTCAAACTTCTGGTAAATCAATGTAAATGGAAAATCAGTTTTCACTCCAGTGTGTTTCCAGGTGTGGGAGGGAAACAGCTTATCTGAGCGAGGTTCTGCAGTGGGGCAGAATCTGGTCCACAGGGATCTACTAACTGCCATTTCCAAAGGTGCTGTGCCAGTATGCTTTCCTGTCTGAGACTGACTTTTAATACCTCTGACATTGGAAATCCAGTGACAGCCTGAGAGAAAACAGTGGAGAACCTGCCTTTGTAAAGAAAGGTTTGGAACAGACATGTAAGCTTTCAGTAGAATCTATGTGTCGGCAGGAAGACATAATTGGTTGCACAGGTTATAACGGGCAGCAAATTCAGAATAGGGACTTGTGACCTTCTGTTTGCAGGGGCAGGTTCCTGGTGCTGCTGGAAGTCCCACTGTGGGCTGCTTGGCAGAGTTTAGAGGCTGCGTGTTTGTATGTGTCTGGTTTTATTTATAGGGAGCTTTTGGATTGCACAATCCACAGGAGAAAAGGCAGTAGGAAAAGTGCGTCGCCTTTCCTGGTTGCCTTCTGGGAAGATTTATTGTGAACACAACTCATTTATCAGCAGTGTATTGTTTATTACAGTCAGGAGTCGTGCGCAGTTTGGAAGTGAAAAGGACAGAAGTGCCTACAGCATGATGACTTTGGAGAGACACTTCTGCTACAAGGAGGTCGTTTCTGCCATTTTGTGCCTTACACATTGTCCCCAGGAAACACACCGGGAGGCGAACAGAAATCAAACTGTTCTGTGGTGCTGGAAAATCTCAAGGCTACGAGACATACCTGGCACATGCTGTATGGAATCAAAATATCACACGGGAGAGCGGCAGGCATTGCCCAGAATTGCTTCTTTGGTGTTCCGTGTGTGGTGTTTAGTGTAACGTGTGGCATTAAAATGCAAGATTCAAGCCAGAAGTTTGCCTCTAAAAGTAAATCGGGCATCCACCCAAATGCCTGACAGGAGATGAGCCGCGTATTGTTTTCTAATGGCTGAAACCCCTGGGCCCTGCCAGCCTGGCAGAGTCCGAGTCCTGAGTCAAGGGCTGCTCAGTGAATGCCCTTTTTCCTGTAAATACGTGCTTAAATACAAGGCCGCTGAACTGGTGCATCCGGCTTGAATTATCCTGTGCTGGTGGTAGGTGAACAAAGAAAATAGCATGATCCAAGACAAATAAAGCAAGACTTCGTAAAGCCAAGGAGTTCTTTTTCCTAACAGTGAATTCTCTGAAACCAATAGTGTTCCCACCAATGTAAACTGGAGAGTCGGGCTCCCACAAAATGTAAGCTGGAGAATGTGGGGCTGAATTTCCTGCATCAAGATGGATGAACTATCTCAGTGACTACTAAAAAGAAGTGATCCAGGCCTATTTTATGGGCTGCACTCTGCAAAGTGCTTTCTGGCATGGGGACACAATACTTACCGGGACTTGTAGGTGATTCTCCAAAAGAAACAAATCAGTGCTACCCACCTCACTGCCCAGACTATGGAAAATTTAATATTATAGAGAGTCACAGAAACTAGAAATCAGCCTGGTGCTTTAGGAAGGCCATCCCAGGAGGCCCTGAGCTCCAGGAATGGCAAACTTGAAGCTGGAGAACGGTGCATCCCTCCTGCCTGCAGCTGTCTGGGATGGGACTCCCCATTTCCCCATCCTGCTGCTGCTGTTTAGATGTTTAGACACATTGTTCCAAGTTCCCGTAATGTCCCTGGCATCCGTGTGTGCTGGCAAGCGAGAGCAATTAGTTCTGTAATGTCCAAATCAACCAGCAAACTACCGCCTGAAGTCTGCTTTCTGCATCCCCCCTACAGCTTCTGGGATAAGCTGCTGCTCTGCGTTCACATACACTGCGTAGCTGCTGACTTTTACGAGATAAACAGCTCAGTGCTTGCACCCCGTGTCTCTGACTTGCGCATGCTCCCTGGTGAAGAGCAGGAATGAGCCATTAGATTGAAAATTTGAAAATCAGAAATGCTCTGGGGTGTATCATCAGCCGGAGAAAAATCCCATCATTACACTGCTTCTACAGCATCCACCTTATTTGTGCCTCCAACTCAAATGCATTAAACTTACACAGTAATACAACTCCAAGACAGATTTACCATATTGGGATAGGAAAAACTTTCTTTTGAAAAAGCACTCCTTCATTAATAATTGAAGCAACACTTGTGCTGGCAACAGAGGAAAGCAAAGTGATGCCAGCCTGTGGGACACAGTGCAAAGAAGCAATGTTAAACTCTTTTAATAAACACGTACAAATCTTGAGTTTGTGGTTATTTGATCTAGAACGTGGAGTCAACAGATGGAAAAACCCATCAGGTCATCTGTTGCGTGTCCCTGGCAGCACAGGACTGCTGCAGTCAGTGTGCTTTTGTTGAATCAGTCTAGTTCTCCACGCTCCAAGCAATGGGAAACCCACTTGCTAGAGTATCTTCCCATGTAAAGACTTTTTGGTCTTTCCCCTCCACAATGGGAAGTTTAAAATCACCTTGTGATTTCATCCACCGTCCCTAATTGCATCCCTTCTGCTGAAGGAGGTAACTCCCCTTGGTGTTCAGACCCTTCAAATATTGATAAGAAAATTGCTGTGTCCCGTTTCTTTTGCAGATGTGTTTAAGCCAAGCTGTATGCATATTTAGCCTTTTAAATCCTTCTTCCTGCAGCCCCCGCATCCTTTTTGCTGCTCTGCTTTTACGATTTCTCACTGTGCATACGTCTTAACATTTCAGCTTTGGTGGTAATACAGCACTCAGGACAGGTTTGCCAAACCCGTGCATCCAAAGTGGAAGATAATTAATCCTATTGTTCTTCCATTTTACAATGGGAGATAGACAATTTGCTTTTGCTTGGACTCTCTTCCCACCACCTTCTGGGCTGGAACAGATTGTCCTCTCCAGTGCAATTTCAGCCACATTCAGTCCTTGAAATTGTGTTTGCAGCTTTCCCCCTTAAAAAAGGGGGAGGGAGGGAAGGAAAAAAACGAGGAAGTGAATTAGGACCTTTTGCTGTTTCATTCTATCATTAACCCTGTCAGTGCTAAAAGGGTTTGGGAAAAGTCAGGCATGGGGGGAGGCAGGCAAAGGGGATAAAGCAAGGCAAATGCTTTGGAGGACTGGTGAGCTTCAGCGGGAAAAAGGCACTTTTGAGCAGGATGGCTGCAGAGGGTATAGTGAGCATTACTCTGGGAGGCTGAACTGGGGAGGCCAAGTAGGCAGGAGGTGGCAGGAGGAAGAGATATGGCAGTGGCGGCTGATGGGAGAGAGGGAAGTGGGGTAGTACCGCTGTCAGCTAAATTTATCGCCTGCTGGATGTGTAGCATGAGAAAAGCAGACTTCATGGCGCAGCAGAGAATATGGGAAAGCTGGATTTGTAACCTCAAAAAAGAGCTAATGCTCTGGGAAAACCTTCTGAACTGAGAGTAAGTCTCGATATAGGATGGTGTGGCATGGTAAGATGGAGCAGAGCGAACAGGCATTCAAACAGAAAAGTCTTCCACAACCATATGCTTGACATAGCAGGGCACTGTAACAAAGAAGATTGGCAGAGGTAAGAGCTTTAATGACAAAACTCCCCTCAGGGAAGCAAGAAGATCCCAAACTCCAAGAGGAATCTCTATTCAAGGATTCCTCTTTTAGTTTATAGCACTAGAAGGGGAACATTCTGCTATTACAGAAACAACCCTCCAGAGGAGAAGCCCAGGGGTGTGCATCTAATGTGGTAGGAGCTACAATATTTGGATAAAGGTGTGAAAACAGCCTCATCTTCGTGGATCCTGCCTGTTCGTCCAGGATGACAGGTATTCTGAAAAATATTCACAGTTGCAATTAGCATAAGGAAGCCCTGTATATCAGTTGGTTTGGGTTGTAGCTCCATAATGCTTAATGGTCACAGGAATTTTCCAGAGGGTGACAGCCAGAGAAGCATCAAGCAGCCTACTGGGGTTTGCAAGCAACCTACTGGAACAGATTAGTGTGTAAAAATAATGATTGGTTTGGTTTAGTTTGTTTCCAAGCAATTTTTACACATTTCTTCAGCTGCCTTCTCATTGATAGGATTTTAGCCACATTTCTGCTTTTTTCTTCTTTAAACATGCAATCCAGATTTTCCTGATGGAAACAGTCTCCAGCAAACAAGTATTTAAGTGTTAAGCAAGCTTGACCCTTCCTATTTTAAGTCTTTGGCACTGCCACACCCTAAGCATCCAGCGCAAAAAATGAATATAATTTCCCAAAACATAATGATAGAATTTTGCAAACAGTAACCGAGTCTGATGCAGGACGTTCCTTTTTTAGTTATTCAATGGCCTGCATTCATTAGTCACCATCCCTTGTTCCAGCCACATGTGTTTGGGCAGGGTTTTGGACAGTGCGAGCAATCTCATTTTGCAAGGTGCTTTGTGTTCACGGTCCAGCTGGAGACTCCATGGTATACGGATGGGCATTTTCGCATGGGTTAACTGCATGTCTGCTTGAGCACAGGAGCAAGGGGCTGGGCAGTTCCTCCATGTGAAGCAATTCAGCAGTCAAAGTTGAAGATCTGTGAATGATTGCCATGAACCAGTAAATGTCCACTTTCCTGTTCCGGGCAGGAAAATATTAGTAGGTGCTTACCACGTCCTATACGTACAAATAAATGAGAAAAACAAAGCAGGACTGTCCCTGAATGTAATTCTGACAGCTTGCTCACACCCAGGCACCTCAAGAAATGGTGAATGGTTCTTGCCTTGTGGTAAGAAGAATGAACCTGTGCTTGGGCAGACTTACAGGGCAGTTTTTGCCCAAGGGCTGCCTGGCCAGTGGCATGTTCTTAACTTACATTTGATGCACCTGCCGATCTCATCCCTATCAGTATGTTTTATAAGTTATTGAAGGTGTTTTTCTTGCAAAAGTCTGCGGCCACCCTAACTTTGACTTCATTCATTCACGTGCCATGCTGGTTTTCTGACTGCATGTACTCCCTGCCACGGAAGGGTCTTGAGAAATTGCTTCTGAAAACTGATCTGAAATTGCGAGGAGTCCCAAGTCTCTGCTTCACAGATTTCTTTACAAAATATTATATTTGATCTGGTAAAATAGAGTTTACAAACCACACTGGAACAGCTTAATAGTTTAAGCTTTGTCTTAAATAAAATTTTAAAAGTCCTCTTTTGGTTTGAAAAAAAATCTCCTTTCTCACTTAAGATGAGGAGTAAATCTTCTGTCTGCAGTGGCAACTGTTCAAGCTACAGGGCCCTGATTGTAACAGAGAACATTTTTCTGCCTAAAGTTTTATTTGGGCGGTAATCACTTTAATTGGTGTCTGCTTAAGGATTTAAAATTCACAGAGCCTGATCTGAAGGATGGGAGATCAGCACACAGAGGCCAGGCTAGGAAGAGGCAAGACCTTCAGCTGTGACCTGTTTTGGCTGCAGCATTGTTGGAAAGAGAGGTACCACCGCCTCCTCCTCTCCTCATAGTGCTATCAGCCAAGCAGTGCCCCACCCTGGACGCCATGTAGGGATAACAGTGCTGCTGTTGAAGAAGCGTTCAGGAGGACACAAAGCTTTAAGGAACAGCACTGATAAAGCACCAAACGTGGCCTGAGAGAGGACAGGTTGAGCGGATGCAATCTGAGGAGGACCTACTGTGAGAGGAGAGGTGTTGACTAGCTTATCCTTGCTGGATATTTGATGCAAAAGCACAATGAGGCATTTTTCACTAAGCAAATCCAGCATTAAAGTGGTTGGGAATGAAGGGCCTAGACAGGACTGCTTTAATTTTCACCTGTGTGAAAGGCTGGTCCTCCAAAGCCTCTTCTTACTGAAAGTGAAAACAGGGTGGGAATCATATACAGATTTGAGGGCTCGTAGAGTTTTTTCACCCTGGTTTGGTTGAAATAGTTGGGGGTTCTGTGTTTGGCTTCCATTCCTACTTGGTGGAGCCGTGTAGAGTGAAGATGGGGTATCCCTCTGCAGACATATATTACTTTGGTGTTACTGTACAATGAAAACACAAAAAACAAAACTATCAAGACTCCAAAAAAGCAACAAGTAAGTGTAGGGGCTTAACAGGAAAGATTCAATTTAGTCAATTATTAGTGGGAGTATACAAGAAGGGACGATAGAGGCAGGAAGTATTGTAGAACTCTACACAGAAGAAATGGAAGTAGGTAAGTCTAAGCAAGGAAAAGGGTAGAACAGAAACAGGTTGAAGCCAAGAGAAAATTTTTCTCTCACTGTCTTATCTCCTTGCCTTTCTGGAGAAATCCACTACAGTGAACCTTGTGACTGAGGATTTTGGAAAATACACAGATGTCAGCAAATGTTTTGCATTAAATTAGACTAAATATCCAGAGAGGTTTTTTTCTCATTTCTAGCATCCAGCTCCAAGTGTGACAGTCTAGAAGATGGCAGCAAAACTCTAGATCCTGCTGCAATTTTTACCTGTACAGTCACAGTGGAATTTGTTCAGAACAATATTGGCCTGAGGACACACAGGGAATACCAATTTCTGACATTTCTTCTTCCATCAAAATCAGATGAAATGCTGAATTCAAAATAAATTTACCAATTACAGTATTAAGGTATGATTTATAAAAACCACAGTACGGCCAGTGTAATTTCATACTGGTTTGGTAATGTACGTGCCTAAATCAGCTGTGTTCTGTACAACTCTGTATCCTTATTTTCAGGTTAAGTTTTTCACAGTTTGTAGTATTTCCAGCTAAAATATCATCCTCTGGTTTAGAAGATTAAACTAATCATCTCGTGGCAACAGCTCTGGTTGGCGTCCTAACAGTGCTGTTGCCGAATGACTGTGTGATGTTACACATTCATATTAAGCTAAATTAGCAGTAGGAGTTATGCACTGATGTTGCAGCACATATCATCATCACAGAGTGGGAAACTGTTTGATTGAAACAATTTCCTATTTAGCCACAGTGGGCAGCTCATAAGCTGTTCAGGGCTTTGCACGTGGGAAACATGCAAAGGAATTTAGGACTGAAAAAGGAATACACTGATGACCATGCCCTCATCCAGCGTATAATGGCATTGTCACTGGAGCATGCAGCCCTGATCCGAATGGGGAAGGAGATGTATAAGACTCCATGCATTAATCATAGCAGGTTCACTTACAGGCTGGCCAGAGAGGTGGTGGAGTCTCCATCTCTGGAGACATTCAAAACCCGCCTGGACGCGTTCCTGTGCAACCTGCTCTAAGATGACCCTGCTCTGGCAGGGGGGTTGGACTAGATGATCTCCAGAGGTCCCTTCCAGCCCTACCATTCTGTGATTCTGTGGGATTCTGTGATAGAGAGGGGATGGTGTGGTGCGGTGGTACAGACTTCACAGCGTCTTGTAAAATTCTCTGCCTTGACGTAACTCTTTGGACTTCAGCAGAACCAACCTGAATTACACAAGGACATATCTTGACCTTAAATGATAATCAATTACAAAATTAGTCATTGACATAAGATATCTACTAGAGCTGTTCAGAAAAGAAAACATTCTTTAGAAAAATATTGAAATTTTGTTGGAAAAAAAAAGGAATATGTATTTGATCAAGAAAAAGAAAGGCTTTTCCTCAGAATCTGAAAATGTTTGAAAGAGAGCAAAGCTTTCTGCAGAAAGATTTTGTTTAATAAACCCCCTAATTTTCCCATTACTGCAAAATGTGAATGGAAAACACTGTATGAGTCCCAGAGCTTTGGAGTGGGTGATCTTATCAGACTTCCGTACAAGCAGAAACCACAAGCTCCCTTCCCTCCAGGGTCTCTCCTTAGGAACAGGCAATGAGAAGGTCACAGCTGAGGACTTTAGATGCAACAGCACACACATATTTCCACCCACCCACCACCACATAGATGTGCTTTTGTGCATGTGGCTTAAAACAGCATTTACCTCTTCTTTTTCCTTTTTCCCCACCTCTGAAGCCATTTCGTTTCTGCACATTCACATCTAGACTGCTTTTTGGTTTAGAGGGAAGGCTTTATAATTGTAGTCCACAGGGGCTCAGGACCTCACAATAGGTATTAAAAACATTTTTTTGACCTTTTAATATCATGCCAAATGCTGCTAAGCAATTAAGGCAATAAATCTGTGTAAACTGAATGTGTAATTCCTCTTAGGAATATAAATGTGGGAAAATTAAATGTCAACATCCACCTTAGTGTTTACAAGTGCAGGCATAGGATGTGAATTCATTGCCTTACCTGAATTCCAATTTTGTATATATTGCTGTTGAAGGGACTCTTTTTTTTTTTAAATAAGTTCAGATACATATTCTCTTTGGTAGCCCTGAATGTCTCACTTGTGAGGGACTTTCTCTGACACGGTTTACTGCTTATCCTGTAGAAGCAGGTGCAAAACCAACTTGTGTGGTTTTAAGGGAAGCGCAGCATCAAAGACAGGGTCTCAGGCACGTGAAAGTTGATGGCAGTTCCCAGCTCTGGCAGTGGGTAGCCTGGGCCACATCATTTTAACTCTTTGCATTCTGCTTCCTTTTCCAGTATTTTGAAACTTCTGGAGGCAAGAACTGTATCCTGTTTTGCTTTTATACCATCCCTGGTGCCATTAGGGGACCACGTACTCAGCCTCAGACTCAGCTGAGGCTTATACATGGTACATGAACACAACCACTAATAATACACACTGCCCACTCCTGTCTGCCTGTGCATCGGGAAGAAAAGGGGAGAGGAAGCAGGAGCATTTTTTGCATTAAAGCACCATCTAGAAACTCCTGCTGTTTGGATCTGAGATCATGGAGCTTTGTGCTTCCTAATGGCCCAACAATTCACTGCAACTAAAAACGATACAGAAGAATCCTTCCCTTGATATATCTTGTTGATAGAGTGCTATTCCATCTCAAGACATGGTGGGTTACAAGGTTGTTATTGAGAGTTTTATAATTTATTATGTCTCCTCAACTAGCTAGTCCTGCCAGAATACAGGAGCCTCCTGTTATTTTAGCGTAGACTAGTCTAGTTATTCTTCACTGTTTTACTGAATTTCCTTAGCACAACAAAGGGAACTGACAACACTTCCATGGACATCACTTCTGTCTCATCTACCAGCCTGTGGATTAAGTGGCACAGTTGCATGATGAAGCTGAGAAGAATGTTTTCTCACCAAAATGTGAATCTTTTCCCCTTTCATTGTTTTTTTTTCTTGGCAGTTGATGATCAAGTTGGTGTAAGCCTAATTAACATTTCCATCATTTAAAAGTGTGTGAAGAAGGGGAGAGTTTGATTTTAACATGCCATTTTATTGCATTTTTATGTTACTAAAATAATAAAAATGCAGTAGATGCCACTGTCTCAAACTGACATCCTCAGAGAGAAATAACCTTGCTTCCGGTGCTAGTTGAAATAGAAGCAGGAATAGCATCTGTGAAGCCAAGCCAATAACCCCCCTTTCCTGAGTTTCCGAAGTTGATTCACTCAAATCCAATTAAAAGAATAACTCTGGGAATTAATTAAATTGCCCTTCCACTAAAGTTGAAGCTTAAATAGTTTGCTGCATTTGACAGAAAAGCAAAGTAACTTTTATTGGATAAAGGGTGAACTGAAACAGAGTTTCTGCCTTTGAGGTAAGCTGGGAATTGAGAGCTCAGCTCAGATTAAACGGTAAACTTGACTATTTCCATGTAGTTCCTTGGTGTTCATCTGTACTTGCAAGTACTTGCATGATTACCTTTGTCATCACCTACAGGGATGAACTGCTTCTGAGCGATGTACATTGATAATGACCTTGCACGCTTTTGAGAGCAGACAGTCTCTTTCCAGCAGACTTTCTGTTGGACACATGTCGGGTTCCCCAAGTCCAGCTAGGTAACGCTGTGGTGGGTTGACCTTGGCTAAGGGCCAAACACCCACCCAGCCGCTCGCTCTCTCCCCCTTCTGAACAGGACAGGGACAGAAACTTGTGTGAAAAAGCTCATGGATCAGGATGATATTGCTTACTAATTACTGTCATGGGCAAAAAAGACATGACTTGGGGAAAATCAATTTAATTTATTGCCAATTAAAAATGGAACGGGATGGTAAAAAACAAAGACAAAAACTATAACACCTTCCCTGCACCCTCACCTTCTTCCCAGGCTCAACTTCACTCTTTCATTCCCAACTCCTCTACCTCCTGCTCCCCCAAGTGGTGCAGGGAAAATGAGGAAGGCAGGAGGTTATGGTCAGTCCATAACATCTCCTCTCTGCTGCTCCTTCCTCCTCACACTTTTCCCCTGCTCCACCATGGGTCCTTCCCACAGGCTGCAGTCCTTTAGGATAAATCTGCTCCAGCATGGGCTTTCCATGGGCAGCAGCTTCCTTTAGGGCACATCTGCCTTCTCTTGTGTGGGGTCCTCCATGGGCTGCAGATTGGATATCTCCTCCGGCATGGGGTCCTCCACAGGCTGCAGTGGGGATATCTGCTCCGGTGTTGTCCTCTCCAGCACCTGGAGTACTTCCTCTTACTTCTGACCTTGGTGTTCCCGCTACTGTTTCTCACTTTTTTTTTCCTCTCCTCCTCTCTCTGGCTGGCATTTTTTGCCCTTAAATACTTTTCTCCAGAGGTGCTACTGTTTTGGCTGCAGGGCTCAGCTGTGCCCTGCAGTGGGTCGGTTGTGTCCAGCTTGGGGCAACCCCAGCTCCTCCTCACAGAGGCCACCATGCAGCCCCCCCATCAAAGCCAGAGTACGGACACTCGGAACAAAAGCTCAGTGAAAACCTGCAGTTCCAGCAATTATTCTAGCAATATTACTGACCTCACATTGGACAAAGTTCATTAAACACCTTCCCAGGTTGATGTGGCCATCTGGTTAGGTTGGTATCACATTTTCCTCACTCACAGAACATACCCCCTTCCCCATGCACAGTCCCATGAAACTGGGGACACCACAGTCTTGGATCTCTCTTCACTAAGGTATATTTTTTCTCTTCAGAGAAGATGAAGATTTCTGAGTTTACTGATGGAGGTCCTTCCTCCCAGGCATAAGGTGCCCTGTGAAGGCTACCAACAGGGAGATACGATAAGAATTTCACACTGGGATAAAAGACATACTCTCTTAGAGTTTTAATATTCTTCTACTACAAACTAGCGAACATTTTATAAGCAGCCTTTTTAAACCTCTGTCAAGAGTTGATAATTAATAGAGGCACTCCTGTGCACCAATATGTTGCTCCATGTTCAAAGAACTATACTGTAATTAGCTGCACTCAACACAACTTAGACCTTCAAGTGGTGGTGAAAACAAAAATAATTCTTACCTACTTTATGCTGATTCACTCTTTGCATAATGCTGGGCAATTGCAATGCCCCTTAAAGTTAAGAGTACACTTACTGTGTATCTAATCTTTCCATACTTTCTGCAATATTTACTTCTAACAGTTGTTTACACACCAACTGGGCTGTAATGGATACTCTCTGACTCATACTCAGAGTCAGAGCAAAGGCCATAGCCAAGGTACTGATGTTTTATTAGCGAAATCAAGGAATATCGGGGGAGTTGGGTTGACTTGGGCTTGGTTTTTCTCTTCCCCCTCTCCCCAAAACCCTCCTTGCGAATAAGTTTTACAAAATAACCTGCATAGGTATATAGAATATGACTGAGAATAGTATCTGAGAGCAGATGGTTTTGGTAAAGCTGGGAAATTGCAGTGGCAACAAAAGAAATGCTTCCTTATCTAATCACTATGTACATTTTGCTTAAAGAAAAAAGATAACTGAAGTCTAACAAAAAGGCTGGAGTAGAATTTAATTCATAAGTAAGTCAAATCTCTTCAAACATTGAATTTAATTTGACATTTCCTAATTGCATATCAAATCAGGATCCTACTTATATTATTACTACATCCTATGTATAGTACTATATATCTATTTGTGCGTGCTTCATATATATATGCAAAATATTTCTCAGGGGTTAACTTTGGAATTAGTGGCTCTAGGGATTTTTTCCTTTGTAAAAGATTTCTCCCTTTTTCTGTGGAATTGAAGTAGTCTTCTCTCTTAAGAGATATTACCCTAAAAATATAAGACCCCAATGTACATTCTATGAGAGATTTAATTTAGGAATTCATGCAGACAAAAGAAAACTACTAGAGATGCAGCATGCAGACACTGGTCAATACCAGGACACTTAGGATGATGCTATGAAATCTCTGTTTCTATGATTTAAGTCTATTTTAGAGCTGAGCTGAAAGATGACCACACCAGCTTCTGTACCTGCTTCTGTAAGGCAGTTGATCAGTTCTGACTCATAGACAAAAGCCAGCCACTGGATCACCAGGACACAGGTCCAAGTAAGAACCAAACCTGTGCTAGAGGCAGGTTGGAAGAGCTGGCTGTTAATTGCAGCCAGTTCTCAGACTGACTGCCACCAGGTTCCAAGAGGACCTCAGTACTCCCTGCTGCTGCTCCACTCCCAAGGAACGCAACGCTAGTGTCCCGGCTCAGTGGGTGGATGTTCCCATCTGACCTGCTCAACCTTAGACCCCAAATCCATCATCCTGGCTGTAATCTTGTATCCTAGCATCTGGAACCAGACAATATTTACTGGGCGGAATATATTCCTGTTGGCAGTGGTCTGAGGTAGGTTGTTGGAAAAATATTTAAGAAACAAATAGAGTTGAAAATAAAAATGAATCAAAAGCTGACCCTGCAGACATGCAGTCCCACCAGCTGTTGGAAACCACAGACAAGTTGACTGGTGCATAGAAGCTGTGGGACCAAATCACTTCTTATTAACTCATCTCAACAAGTGCTAACAGCAGCTCATGGGAGGTGTAGGTGTTTGCTTTTTTCTTTCCCTGACAGCAAAGATTTCTGAATATAGGAAGGAATATATTTCTGCATATATCTCTGGTATCAGGAGACAGATAGCTGAAATCCTGTTGTATCTAGGACAGAAAAAGTTCTTGGAGTGCTGTTGTCTTCTCCTGGGAGGAATTACTGTTCTTTATTACACAGTAAGCAGAAACAGTTACCTTACATTTTCACTCAGCTTCCAAATTTTCTTAGTTCTGTTATCTGTCACAGCTAAAGAAATAACATTAGTTTTCTATTTTTTTTCCCCCAAGTAAGAAGACAAATAGAAACTAAGATCTAATTCTTCAGAGGGGCCAAACCCGTTCATGACACATTTTAGGTTTAGCACTGTAGTCATTTACCTTGACAAAGTCTTCTGCTTGTGTAAGGAGAAATGTAGCCATCACCACACAGTTTGCGGACACTGGCTAACAGAACATATGCCTGTGTTTTGTCAGGGAGATGGCAGATGTCATCCTGCAGGAAGCCCGGGGGAAAAGTGAAGACCTGACCTCAAACTGCCTTCAGCCTGGCAGTGCCAACCTCCCTCTGTCATCCACGCCACCACGTGTTGTGCCCAACACCTGCATCGCTGAACGCTAAAGATGCTGCAGTCAATGGGGAATGTAAATAGACAGAGTTTGTTTACAATTTGTTCATTTCATTTTGTTCATTTTCGGGTTTTCTGCTCCCGGTCTTCACTGTATGCTTCTCTGGTATTGTGAGCGACTGGCAGAGATGCAGGTTTCACAGGGAAAAGGATGGCAGGGACTGTGTGTGGCTCTGTTGACAGGCCATTCCCTGCTTTGTGATGTGGCCACAAACAGGTGGCTGTGTTAGCCGCCCATCCTGAGGTCAATGTGGTTAAATTTCTGCCCTGCTCTCCTGCAGGTGGGCCCTTTGTTGACCCTCACTCTTCAGAGCTTTCATAGCTTCAGAAGCTTTCATAGCGCAACCACTGAAAGCACAGCAAATCCAGTCTCACACACAGATGTGAGGATCCTCTGATTCAGCAGAGCAGATGCAATTTCTGTGCATGTAGGGAAGCCAAATATCCCTCTGAAATACGGAGACGAACTCCTTGGGGAGATGTGTCATGCTGCAGGGAGCTGAGGGCAAACTGAATTTGAGAAGAGAGACAGGCAGAGGGTAAAACCTGCATGAATATGTAAGGCAGGGGGATT
This sequence comes from Dromas ardeola, assembly GCA_013398915.1. Taxonomy (NCBI): domain Eukaryota; kingdom Metazoa; phylum Chordata; class Aves; order Charadriiformes; family Dromadidae; genus Dromas; species Dromas ardeola. Next base: position 312,072 of record VYZM01002161.1, on the reverse strand, counting down.
TCTGCAGAAGACATTACTGCAGACTCAGCGGTAATTAAACTGCCCACAGCTGCTGTTTCTCTGTCACCTCTGGAAGTGGAAGATGCTTTAACCAGCAGCAAAGTCAAAGGAGAACTTTAGGTGTAACTTAAGATCTCATGTTGCTCACTGAGACCTAAGAGAAAATAATTTTGTTTTATCTTGTCACCTTACAGACATCCATGATCAGAAATGAATAAACTGCTTTAGTTTGGGAAGGCTTTTGAATAGATTGCCTTGAAAACATGGTAAACCCCTTAATTTCATATATGCATCTTGGTGGTTTATTCGCATTCTCAGTGGGGAGAGGAAAGATTAAAAAGAAAAGGAAATGTTTCAGGAATTTTCAGAGTTTCTTTTACTTTCTTGCCTTCTATTTAAAAAGTGTGCTTGTGAAATAGAGAGGAAGGGAGAGGAATAAAACAGAAAATGAGACTCTCTGGAAGGAGGAAAATTTGGGGAATTCTCCCGTTCTTCCTGTTCACTCTTTTCCCTACTTCTTTCCAGTAGGAGGAAAGAGAGAAGGAGGGAAGGAAAGCAACTAAGTGAGGGAGGTGATGGCAAGGAATTCAAACATTGCAGGTTTTGCTTTTAACAAAGCATATTTGCTCTTAAATTTTTGGTCAACATTTCCTATAGGAAGAATACTTTTAAAACCAGCTTTGCTTGTTATGCATCATTATTTGTGTGTATGGCACTCCACATGTCTGCAAGAAGACAAAATCATTCTGAAGTGTTTGCCTCAGTGCAGGCAGATGTGGCAAGAAGACTAGTTTTAAGACACATTAGTGGAAGTGGATGCTATTCTTGCTGACACCAGATAGGTCTCTCTTTGAGGTAAGAAGATAGGCAGAGCACTGTAATGCTGCAAAAACTGTTTGGGAATATACGATCAGTAGGTGAAGTGAAACTGAGGTTAGGTCAGGGAAGCTCAAATCGAATTTCCAAGGTAGCACTCAAAAAGCACATCTGAGGAACAGAGTAAACCTGCATGTGTGCAAAAAAGATACAAGGAGTGTGGGTTTGCAGGCAGGAAATAAAAAGCAAATTGATAGCCATGCCGTAAAGGCTGGGGGTAGAAAGGACAAGCCTAGAACAGAAGGGAAGAACTTCAAAGGAAAGAATTGCGGAGTGTGAGAAGCAACTGGCTTTTGTGCCCTTTAAGGAAGTATTCGATATAGGAAGACAAAATAATAACCCAAGGGGAAGTGGGCTCCCTGGGTTGCAGGCAACATTTCATATTAGAAATGGAGTAAGCCCTTCGGCGCTCTTCCAGTTACAAACTAGTAAGGGTATAGCTCAGATGCAAGCTCCCAAATTGCTCTCTGGTAAATGACACCAGTGTAAAATACATCTGTGATATGAATATTTCTTAGAGGCAGTCACAAGAACCACATTGCTAAATTGCCAGTCTCCTCTTGTAAGTGTTGTCCTTTTATCTGTCCTGTTCTTTCTTATGAACTTCCAATTGGAACAATGGGCATTTTATTAATTAAAGATATCAGGTCTGAACGTGATGCTTGTAGATTATTAATTTTGTATCACACTATCCTTCAAATGCAGTACGGTACTTCTTGAGGGATCCTGCTGCAAAGTGAGATACTGTGATCTCCTTAATCAGAGACTCTAAGGCATCAGAGTTAAAGCTAATTAGGGTTTATGAGACTTTGGAGGGAATATAATTTGCATGCGAACACTATAGGTGATAAGGGGTTTCAAGATGATAACTACAGATCTCAGCTGAGCTTGGGTACCACAGTTTGACAGGATAAATCATTAGGAGTACATTACACAATATTCTTCATCTTATTTTCAGTCAGAAGGCTACGGCAGAGAGAACACTGCATATATGATACAATTTTGCAGCCCGCCTTTTGTTAAAATCTAGGCTGGGACTGAAGCAGCAATCAACACCTCCTGCCTAAAAAGCATTTCTTTTCAGTAAAGTCTCAGCAGCTGAAACAGCACCTCGCCGTTCAGATGTCCATCCTGCTCTCCTCTCAACACCTGGATCATACCACATCATGAGTAGTCATGTGCTTGCTGAGCCTTCACTGGGGACTCTGTCAGAGGGATGCAAACCTGCTCCAGTGATTTTAGAGCAGGTGGTCTTGAGAGCTCTTTGAACCATCCCACTAAATCCAAGACAGCTGTTCCATTGTAAAAGTCAGCTTAACATATGGTTTATAGTGATCGTATATCTATATTATGTACGGTATAAAATAAAACAAAAGGTGCTTGAATTCTATGAAGACGGCAAATTGCTATAAGCAAAAATGGAGAGAGAACAGTGATTATAGACAATCTGTACTAGACTAGCAGGAAGCATTACCAGTAAAAGGAGAGGAACGATGAAAGAGAGGACTTCACTACTAGGACAGCTGTCTACTTGGCAGCTAATACCAACAGATATTTGATGAATGAAATCTCTCTAGGAGCCTCTGGTGATGACAGTAACATTATTTTGCATTGACATGCTGTTAGCGTGCTGGGACAGCTTGGTGGGAGACTCTGAAAGTAGACTGTATAGGATTTCTTTGTGCACATTTATGAGTTTATTAGTTACGGAAATTATTAATCCTGGAAGGGACTTGAAGAATTCCTTTCAGACATCTCCCTTCTCTGGGGAAGGATAAGTGAATGTCCTTGGCACTGCTTGTAGCCATGTTAAAAGTGCCAAATATTTCTAAGATCCATGTTTCCACATATCACTACCTTTAGAAGTTTTTCTTTTCCTTGTATTTGGATTATTTGTCTCTTGTGGCAAAGAGCTTTCTGTTCTACACCTGGTGCAAAATGAAACCGTTGATTGTAGTCCTCTTTATGAAAACTCTGTTTATATTGGAAGACACCTGGTAGGCATGGAAAACATTTGAGCCCCTGTTTCTCTTTTAATAGCATTTTCATTAATGAAAGGTATGTTGTCATGTCCTTCTTCAAGTCTCTTTATTCTAGATGGAAGAAAGAAAATTATCGACAACCTTTTCTCATCAGTCTGTTTTCTAAAGCTCTCAGAAATAGTGTTACTCTCTTCTGGGATTTTCCCATTATTTTTACATTTTTGTACTCCCCACATGTTCTCAATAGTTCTGAGCGGGCAGAAAAATTACATTCTTTGCCACTTATGAAACCTCTGTTTGTGCATCCCACAACTGCATTAAAGTGTCTTGCAGCAGCATGTTCTTGGCTCACATTCAGCTCCTAATCTACTATAACCTTCAGATAATTTTTTTTTTCTTCTTCTGTAATGTCTTTCCTTTGTTAGCAGAGATAGTGACAGCTAGAAGAGATACAGCCTAGAGGTACCAACAAGTGGTCTGGTTACAAGCTGCTCCCATGTCTACATGGCTATCTATCCTGGGGTAACCTCCAGACGGGATCTTAAAAGGCAAAGCTATAACAAAGTCCCTAGCCTGGGAATGGGGATTCATGCCACAGGAAGCTCAAAAAGCTGCAAAGTAGCAAACAGAGGGAAATAATTCTGGAGTCAATTTTAAAAATATAAGGCTCACCAAGTCTCCTAATCATACTTCTCATAGAAGAAAACAAGTTATATTTAGGACACATACGGTCAAAAGTGGCAGCAATGATTTTGGATCCTGGATTTTGGAGCTGTTAACAGCATTTCAATCATCTGTAAATTACTTGAAAAATCAAAGTCATCAGTTCAATAGTAGTAGGTACTGGCAGTGTTCTTGGCTTGTTTCTGTGCTATTTTGGGATAGGTGTGGGGAAGAGGGGATATCACATACAGAGTCAGTGCTAATACCCTGTCTCCCATATGGAGCTCTATATATTTCTCCTTGATGATCTTGCATGAACCTCAAATTGATTCCAGAAAACTACAACTGCAACTCATCAGTTTAACTCGGTTTCCTGCCATGACAAAGAACTGAACAGTCATGACCAAAGGAAGAAAATTTTGAGTTATTTTGAGACAAGAACAAGACTATGTGGCTTTTTTAATGAGAAAGGCATCTTCCAGTGAAGGAAACAGACTTTTGTGACAGAGCAGTGGAACTGTTGTTTCTTCTGCAGAGAGTTTCAGGCTGCATTTCTATTTAATTGGTGTCAAGCCTAGCATCAAGCCCACTTTCAGAGTTACACTTTCCTCTGAGCTTTAATTTGCACTTAAAACTACACTCCACTGCCTGAACACTGTCTTACTATTACTATTTTCTCACCTACAACTTCTCCTTTTAGGAAGAAACTCTGCCATCACCTAAACTATTCCTCTCCTTGTCCCTCTGCTTCACTGCCACCACCATAGCTGAAGGGATAAACCCAGACAGCGAGCAATCAGTTGGCAGTGAAGGTAAAGATGGTGCAAGTCTAATGGAGAAACTTACTGGAAACAAACAAAATTGTACAAAACTAAGCAGTAATATGTAGTCCTTTTTAATATCACCTGACCACTCTGTTGTCCAAGGAGCAGAGGGTACTTGGGGTACATAGGGTGCCAAAGGGTATGTGGGTACCGAGCTGCAGGCTGTGCGTGCATTCAGCGCTCTGTTCCAGGTGTCACAGGTTCTTTGTGCTCATCACTTTTATAATTTTTTCGGTTTTCCCTTTGAGGCTGGTAGTGCTTACCTCAGCAGTTGCTTTTCCTCCACCAACTTTTACATTCCTTTTTTTCCTCCTCTTCTGTCTTGTTTAGGGAATGGTAAATCATGCTACGGCAGGTACTCTTCTCTTTGTTTTCTTTTTGAGAGTGAGGTTGAGAATAGTAATATATCTGTTGATGTTGGATAATAACTGGGTTTCTCACACCAGCTACAGGCTGTTGGCCTACACCATTACACTCTTGTTTGTCTGTTGTCCTTTGTCTTACCTCTTAATTGATCTTCAGCTGAGCGGTATTTCCAAGGTTATCATTAAGGGGTACAACTAGCTTGGATCTTTTAAAGGAAACAACTCTTTAAGTTCAAACGAATCTTAGTAAGAATATGCAGAGAACAATGACATACATCCTAAGGCCTGGGAGGTATTGTTTTCCCAAAACATGGCTGCACAAGAAAATGTGTGTTAAACAGAATCTGGCCTTAACTTGAAGTGAAGTCACAGACCTGCTCTCTGCCTCTCTAGGTACTTGGGTAAGTCCAAGATATCTTTACTCTCAGTTTTTGGGAATGAATTTCTCATTTTCCTTCTACTTTTCCTGTGGGAGAAAAAACCCCAACTGCAAATAGAAAATTCTTCACTGCAAATAGAAAATTCTTCACTGCTTATATGAAGTAAGAGAGCTTTGAAATCTCAATTCTTAATGACTTTCCTCCATGCATATACCTGAATTCTTCTTGGGGAACTTGCTCTGTCAAGGATTTGGATGATGATGGTGCTGGCTGTCAGGGGTCTCACAAACTAAATCCCAGCTAAAAGAGGAGTAGTACCAGAAAAGGTAAAGTGTGGTGGAAATGCTGCTACCGTGAGGCTCTCATCAAGTTAAGCCTCTCATAAAGGATGATTACAGGGTGCTACTTGCTTTTCTTGCCACTTTTGCTGGAATCCAGTGGCATTTGCAGAGAGGCAGGCAGAAAAGCCTCCCCACACCACTTTGGACGTTCTCTCAGGACCCAACACACAGCACTGAACTCTGTCCTGTGCAGTCAGCACTGGAGTATTGCGGTTAGATGAAAGACGTTTGCTAACACCTTCAGAGGAACTAAAATTTGAAGTCCAAGGTCAGGTCCTTTCTTTTAATTATTTTTATTCCTGAGAAATATATATTTGTATGTTTATGTGTATATACAAGGAGTATGCTAACATGTGTGAGAGGAAGAAGGTGAAGGGAGAGAGGAGAGAATGAAAATTACCCTATTTTTTGTTTTTACTCTATTTCCTACAATAGATGTTGCTCCTTTCTCCTCTTCTTGCTGCAGCTGTGTGGCCATTACAGTGTCTATGGTAATAATATGATAGTGTTACTGGCAAATGTAAAGCTCAATTGCTGTAAACAATGATTAAAAGATGGTTGCACAGAAACAGGTGATTTTGTGCACAGCTAGTTAAAATGAATGCACGTTTTCCCCAACCATGTGCTAGCAAAATAAGCACACATGTTTAGGAGCCATTTTAGGAGCCAATTAACGTTAGTTTGCTTTTATGCCTGCGCATTTCACACTCCATTAACTGTCAGTACCTTGTATGGAATCTGTCAACATAAAAGCTCCTCTTTTTCCTCATATGCAATGAAAAGCTAACAAGGATGTGTTTCAGAGAGAAATAAATAAATAGGTTTTCTTCAAAAAATTATTGACTCTAGAGACAATATTTCTAATTGAGAAACTGGCATCTTAGTGAACAAGTTACTGATGATAATAATGAAAAAGAGTAGGATGGATGGCTTTATGAAATGGATAGCTAAGAACCTGCACTGGTGAGGCCACAACTGGAATACTGTGTCCAGTTCTGGGCTCCCCAGTTCAAGAGAGACAGGGAACTACTGGAGAGAGTCCAGCGCAGGGCAACAAAGATGATTGAGGGGTTGGAGCATCTCCCTTACGAGGAAAGGCTGAGAGAGCTGGGACTCTTTAGCCTGGAGAAGAGAAGGCTGAGGGGAGACCTCATTAATGTTTACAAGTATCTAAAGGGTGGGCTTAAGGAGGATGGAGCCAGGCTCTTTTCAGTGGTTCCCAGTAACAGGACGAAGGGTAACAGGCACAAGCTGGAACACAGGAAGTTCCGATCAAATTTGAGGAAAAACTTCTTTATGGTGAGGGTGACAGAGCACTGGAACAGGCTGCCCAGGGAGGTTGTGGAGTCCCCTTCTCTGGAGACTTTCAAGACCCGCCTGGATGCAGCCCTGAGTAATGTGCTCTAGGCAATCCTGCTTTAGCAGGGGAGTTGGACTAGATGATCTCTAGAGGTCCCTTCCAACTCTGAAATTATGTGATTCCGTGAACCAGAAAGAAACTAGCTTACTGAAACAACCCCATCAAAACTGGGATGGCTAGCCTAGGTACAGCTTAAGCTATGTTGTGATCATGAGTGAGTGGTAGGTGGTCAAGAAGTGCAAACTCATGATTTCTCAAGAACAGTATCTGTCACAGGCCAACAAATACGACAGGAGCTGTGCTAGCGATGAGATGCTTGGCTGGACCTCCTGGTGTGGCATGCAGCTCGAGAACATAGGTACCTACATTTGGGTGTCTAACATGTGCCCCATCCTAAGCTACCTTTGTGCTCCATCCTTGTAGTCGATATGATCTGAAAACCCAATCATCTCTCCCTAACAGACACCTATGTTTGGTCAGCTGAATTTCCCGGTAGTCTCCATTGACTATACTGACCAGGGACTTGAAGAAGTAGCCCACACATAGGTCAACTGACAGTAAGGATGCCCTAGGATACCTTGGCTTATCTCCAGCTGCAGATCTGGCGCCCTATCTACCAGTCCTATGTGGATACCTTGGATATACCAGACTATTTTAAGTGATAATAAATGGTTCCATTGAGGCAATTAATTGAAGTCCTAGTGACAACAACAACAGTTCTGTGTCATTTACTTGTGCCCATACAAGATTTTATTCTTGTCCTTATTTTTTTATTGCCTCATTTAGCATAATATTTTCAGATTCTTTTCAGGCAGGGAAAGTCTTCTGTGCCTAGTTCACCAGCTCTTGAGATGTGGTAACCTCATCTAGAACTACCCTGTTGGAGTATACTGGCACTGCATGATGATGCTCTCCCAGCTGAATTGCATCTAGATCACTTGTCCTGTTTCCTGTGCATTGAGTCAGAACAGGGGAATGGGAGCAAGGAAACAGCACACATCACTAAAAAAAAGGAATGTGTCTGAAGGTAGTTATGTTTAAGCTTTAGATTCCCTCAAACCCTGCCTGATTTGGAAAGTGCTTGGCCCAGCAGGTGTTTCTTTGGACACACACCCACAGACCGGCATTCTTTCTAGAAGAGAGCAGATGTACATACCTAGTGGTCAGAGCACTTGCCATGTGAGAGGGGCTTATAGTAAGTGCTAAAGGCTTTCATAAGTTTGTGCTATCGGATTCAGATTTAAGGACTGCACCTCTTCCTACTTCCAGCCCACCTACTGGATGTTTCCGCAAGGAAAGCAGAAAAACCTACTCTTCTTGTGGATTGGCTCTGGAAGCATAGCGAATCTTCAGCCCTGTGAACTAGTGCAAAGTGCTGAGTTAGGCAGCGAAGTTGTACAGCTCACATGTGGATAAACCATCAGTTCCTTCATTTCTGCCTCAGGAACAGGACTGCCAGGCACTAGCGTTGAAGGTCCTCCACTGCATATTTATCAAGGCCTTATGGTACTAAGTAGTATTAAGTAGCAGGCACCACTACGACCACATCACCCTCAGTTAGGCCTACCTCCCTTTTAGTAGACCTAATAAAAAAGCAACAGTAATTGCCTGCAAACAAAGGCTCCCTCAGAACATACTGAGAGAAAGGGAATGTTATGTGCATGAGTAGTCTTGTTCAATAAAAATATTCTCGCTATAACAAATAAAGCTGATTGTATATACAGCAACACAGATCTGTTGCATCGCTATCGGTCACTTTGGAGTCCTGTCACCAGTTTGTTACCCAGCTCTACTAACCATTGTCTTTGCTCTGTTTTTCAGTCTCAACCTTGATTCGTTCATTTGAATCTGATTCATCTGATCAGGTACTGTGAAAGAAAGAGGCACATTGGGAGATTCACACTGATAGTTCGGTCTCATGGAGGCAGTGGCTGAGATGTTTCACTACAGTGATCTGTTCCAAAAAGCCAGCATCTCCACCACTTGATGACCTTGACAATCCTGATCCTTCTTCTCCATCCTTCATATCATATCCACAGTCCCAGCCTACTTAAATTGTACATATTTAGGACTCTGCACACATGTCACTATCTGTTGTGCTTACAAGAATGTATCTGTTGTGGTTTGGGCTGGGCCGGCCACTAAAATGAACGACAGATAGATGCCTCTACTCAATTTGCCTGCACGCACTTAAATCCTCAAATCAAGCAAGAAAATCGCTATTGCTTGCAAAACTTAGATTTACACTTCAGCTTTTGAAAAGAGAGAAAAAAATAAGTAGAACTGGCAGGGTTACAGAGAAACCCAGATAAGAGAGTGGGGTTTCTTTTAAGGAAAAAAGAAACAATAGTGTCAAGTTCCGTTTGATATTATGAATGCAGAAATGCTATCAGAGAGCTAAACAAATGAAACAGAATTTGAGGGTCTCAGTAAAAAAGTTCAGATACAAACAAACTTGAGTAATGGTTTTTGGAGGTTAGGGAGTTATACAGGATGGCACCGATGGGCACAGAGTAGAACACTTTTATTTGGTCACCATCCGTGGCCTTGTTGCTCTTGTAGAAAACTTCAACTCAACCAGACTGCTCTTGAGTATTACCTTCCTAGCCCTGGGGATTCGAGGGAAGGTGTGATAAATAAACACCATTTCTTTACTCTCTGTCCTTTCAATAACAATTGTGCAGGGTACCAGTATGTACCAACTACCATCTTTGAGGGAAATAAGGAGAAATGGCATGAAAAACAAGAGTAATTTATTATTTAAAAAAACCTTACAGAAATACCATTTTCCTTTAGCAAGTCATGTATTTTTCACATACTTTAGCAGGATTCTGCAATTTGCCCAGTCTTTTTCATAAAGAAAATACTATTTCCAGGGTTGCATGTGAGTAAAGACTGGACATAATAGTGATTCTTAATCCATATGGTTTAATAAACAGAAATAACCAAGATTTTAAGGTAGAATATTACCTATTTCCTAATATAAACCTCCTGAAATATGCATAAATATCTTATTGAATTGCTCAGTACACAAAATTTTTATACATATATATTTTTTATTATTTATCCTTTTGTCAGATTTCAAACTTTCAGTAATGCTTAAGATTTTCTTAAAAGGTGAATGTATTTTTTTTTAAAAAGGGATCTAGATCAAATTAAATTATTGTTGTTCCTCAATTCAAACAGAAATTCATATGAATTTTATGTCTCTAAATAATGTCCACTTTTACCTGCTTTGTCATGTCACGCTTTTAAGTAAGAATGGCATTCTTGACCAACAAACCTGTTGTTGTTTCTATTGTATTTTACTTTTCAGTGAGATCATAAACTTTGGCACATGCTAAGTATTCTAGTTTTGAGAGGGTTGTAAAAAGTCTTCCACTTCTGAGAGAAATAAAAGTCTCCAAAAATATCTCCATCTTTCCAAAATTTATCATTTTTAAAGAACTTCAAAGTTTCAGTTGGGATTTCTCAGTCATTCTGTAGGAACTTCTCATAACAGAAAACCATTTTAAGAATCTTTCAATCACACGACATGGAAAGAGCCACGGTGCAGGCTACCCTACCCCATTGCTTCAGATTGACAGAATTTAGGATCTTCAGTAGTTTTGAAACCTTGAAGATACAGGAAAATCATCAAAATTATTGCTACGCAGCCCCCAAGTTTATCTGTTGATTTATCTTTTGAATGCTTTGCTGTATTATCTAGAGAAAGACAATTAGCGAGAAGCAACTATTCATTATCCCTCTCCGTTTATCTGTGGGTAGAAAGGTGTATCCCAAAGCCACCACTAGCATTACAGTGATATGTTGTCACAAATGATACATTGCCAAATTCACGTGAGTTGACCACAGTACACACTTTACATCTGCAAGCATTTCTTACATTTTTATTGGTGTCTTGAAAATAATGGATTATTCACCTTTTGACCATGCAGTAACAATTTATCAAAAACATTTTTGTGTCTCCATGGTTTGCATCATCAGTGGCTATAGAAAAAAGTTTGTCATTTTCTACATTGGCTTTAAAGTCTCTCTCAATTGAAAGGGAAGTTAATATTTTGTGAATGATGCCTGAAGCTGTTGTCTTAAGAAGAGAAAACATTTTAGCTATTAGAAATCTTGGAATAACACTATTCATTTTGCTGTCAAACTAGAGTGATCTGCATTAAAAAATTGTGTGTAATGTATGGTAAAGTGCTGTAGTGGTCATTTTCTTTTTTTAAGAAGAAATGTTTCAAAGGGGTTTTTTTTTTGTCTCATGTTAGGAATTATTATGATCATTTATATGCGTACAAGCAATTGAGAAAAATGTGTCTCTGTAAAGTACAGTAAGTCTTATGGGAACTATTGCTTTCTCTACTGAACCATGAAAAGTCATTTCTGTACTCATTCCAGGAATGCTCGTTCCTCTGTTTCACCTTAAGGACTGTGTCTTGATTTGTTAATAAAATGCTATTGTCATGATCTCTACTATATCATCAGCCACATGCAGACGTATGTATCAACTATTTCTAAATCAATTACACGCAAATTGCCACTTAGATATAATCAGTCACTCCAGTCCACAAAATGTTGGGCTAATAAACACTTTTTGTGATACAGCCAGTAGTTAGCTCTGCTTTGATAAACATTTTGGATAAAGGCCTCTTCAGATTTTAAAATGTTCCATGTGTAGTGTAATCCCAGCTGTGGTTCTTTGCCTTTGCATTGCTATGGCAGGTGGAATAGTTTTTGTAAACAATTTATAAGGAAATTTTACATCCTTTGGTTTTAAGTGTGCTATGTAAATGTAAACTGATGCCTGAGAACCTGACCACAGGCCCTCCCCTCAGACACCAGTGTGGTTTGGGGAAATGAGAGCCATCTTCAGGCACAAATAGTTCCACCCCAGTTGTATAAATTCCCTGTGGTGCAACATTTCCCTCGGCTCTTCCCAACTCTTTGATGGGTTTCTTGATTTGCCAGCAAGATACTGAGGCAGTTTCCAACTTTTTTATTCTTTGTGATGTCTTCCATCCCAGTTCTCTCTGAAACTCTTTGCTTCGATGTTGAATGTGAAGGGTGTCCATCTCTTTTCCTAGCTCCTCATCAGCAAAGGACAGGCTGACACCCAGTGTACAGAGCCTGACGGGGTGAGAGTCCTTCTCTCCTCGTAAGCTGAAGAAGTTGGATGAAAATATCCAGAGATTTCTGATAAGACATCTGCCAAGGACCTCTAGCTTCTACAAGTAAGAGGGTTTATTCCCAGGTTCAATGCTCTACCTTGCACACACTATGTACTGAATCTTTGCAATAAAATATTCTAGAATCTATGTAGGGCAACTGTTGGTCTTTATATAAGCATTCATTGACCTTTCTAGAATCTACCTGAACTGTAAGTGAAGGGATGTTATATATCTAAATGCCATACAATGTTCTAAAGGTTCTCAAACATGAAGTCTTGTCTATGATTTTTTAATTTCAAGTGTGCATTTCAGAGCAGTATTAGAAAGACAGATTTCCATTTTGGAGGCTCTGTGGTTATTTTCATTAAAAAGCTACATTTTATGATGCTGAATTCTATTCTGAAACCAATATTTAATCAATAATTGCATGACTCTGTTGGTCTGGCCAGGTTTTATTGCTGATTAATTCAATCTTCCTTTCACTCAAATAAGAAATGAAAGGGGAACAAAATTCTTGTAAAATAACGGCTCACTAACCATCTTCAATAGCCTGTAATAATCTTCTATCTGCCTTTACATTTTTAACAGTTGCAGCCCGTTGCAGTGGTAATCAGCTGTAGATTAATTCAGATTTCTGTATGCTCTGAAACCAAATTGTACAGCTCAGATTGATTGTTCATTAGGACTCAACAGTGTCTGAGCCCCTGCAACATCACTGTCAAAATGCTTGACACCTGGGAGAGAATATTAGTGGAGCTAAAGGTTTTCAACTTGTGTATGTGCTGACTAACTGAAATCTTTACTGACTGCAAATATTTGAATATTATAAGCAGTGAAGCTGGTGAAGGTGTTTAAAAAAGACATACTTGGGAACAAAGGTAGGGAATCATAAGCCAGAAATGTGATGGGTGATTTTTTTTTTTAAAGAAACTATTTTTGTCAGGCAAAAATTTCCATCAGTAAAATCTGAGACAAGGGAGTGATCTCACAATATAAATTCTGTTAACTCACCACCTAAGATAGCTGCAACAATTCTACACCTGCTAGTAGAGAGAAAAATGTAGTAATAATAACATTTTTATGGTGATAGGGGCATTTATTAAATCACACAATATGTTTTCTGACTGTAGTGAAGTTTATAGACAAAACTAAATTAAACAAAATAGCTCTATGGCATCATCACAAACAGGAAGTTAGAAAAAAGGTCAGAAAGTAAAAAAGAATATTTATCAAATCCACATCGGTTTACCAATATTTCACGTATGTTGTATATGGGAAAAAAACTGATAAGCATTACAAGGCCACAAAAATGAAGGAAAAAATCACATCATGGTTGCATGTGCAACCACCATTCTCTCCCCTCAGCAAGGAATATCATTACACTGTGTGGGATGAATCGGATCACAACAGGGGAAAAAATAGCACAGAGGAACAGAAGTAGACTGTACCATGATGGATATGGAGAATTAATCAGAGAACCAAGTTATTCAGGCAGTTAGTTACAAATTTAACTTTTTTCTTTTAAAGAAAAATCTTGAAGTAAATCTTTGTCTCCATAACCTTAATAATCTCCTCCTCAGGAGCAGGTTATCATGTGGGACTTACAGCCTTGCTGGCCCAGCGGTCCAGCGCTCCAGTTGCTGCGCTGCCTGTTTGCCAGAGAAGACTGTCATCCCAAACAGGAGATGGACAGCTGGTGTCCGATGCCATATCTTTAGAGGCTGGTTGAAGGTGCCTGACCCTGTTGGACGGAGCAAATTGTGCTTTATGTCCCAGGATCTGATGGGACTATGTACAGGTGTAAGAAGTATGGCCAGATCAACCAGACCTGGCTCAGTCTCACATTCTCTAGGATCTTCCAGAACTCACTGGTGCTGCTTGGCGGTGCAATAAACCAATGTGTAAATCCCCTTCCCTCTTTTTTGAACTTGTTTTGGCACTTTGCCAGCAATATTTTTTCTTGAGGATTTCGGTCTTTAGCGGAGAGCTTGTGGGTTTTAACAGTTCATAACTCAGCCAAAGTGAAATGGAATTCGATGGGACAAAGTATTTTTTTAGCCTAAGGGCTTTGTGCCTGCTGAATTTTAAGGGTTTTTCTGCAAACTGCAGGGATGAATTAGAGCAACTTTAAAAAGCAACAAGAGTCTAGCTAGAATGGGACGTGTTAGCCCCTCTTAAGGTGGTGACTACCAGCTCCCTTGCAAAGGGACCTGTGATCATTTTAAGGGCCTGCTGTGGTCTATGGGCATTTTTATGCAACCTCATATATGGAATACCAAAATAAAAAGAGCATTTATCAGTGACAGGAAAACCTGTGTTCCCAGCCTCTGTACTCACCTCCCAGAAGTTGTCACACACCAGAAAAGTATATCAGCTATACAGTCCACAAAGAAAGCAACAAGATGTTATTCTGGAGCCTGGTGGTTGGGGAGAGAAGTGAAGTAGGCTCTTCGCCTCATTTCAGAAAAAAAAATAAAAATCTTTACTTCATCGAGTGTTAATACAGCAATAGAATTGTCCCGTCTACATTTTGGCTTCTTCTAGATGTGTAGCGTGAGTCATCTCACATGATTAATATGTCTGAACACTCTAGGTTCTCCTTCCAGTCAATGGAGAGAAATAGGCACTTTTAGGGCACAGTACATAGAATCATAGAATCTTACAGTGTGTCTGCATACACTACAGTGAGATGAATCACACCACAGTGTGCTGTTTCTCTCTTTAATTATGAAGAAGGAAGCTGTTTTGAGGTGGTCATCTACAAATTAAACATCAACACTAGGTCAGAGAACTTCCCTCAGGGTGTGAACCACCATGAATTAAGGTGAGGAGGTTGCTGGGGATGCTCCTCCACTTTAGTCAAGATGGCTTATGATGCCCAGGGCCCATCTTCCCCCCGGCCCTGCTGAAACTGCTTCAGGGCTTCTTTGGACTGCCCATCTGCTACCTACAAGGCTGACTGGGGGCCTAGGAAATATTTTGAAAAGAAAGAAACCCTAACAAAACTTAAACATTTCAGGGTGTGTGCTTCTTGGGGATATTTAAAAATTTCAGTTTTGTGATTTTTCTTCAAGACACTTGTCTAAAGTCTCAGGGTATTCTGCAGAACAGAAATCCTAGCTGTTGGCTACCTCTGTTAAGTGTATTATTTTCATGGAGAAGAGAAGGCTTGATAACTACCCTGATTATTTGGCTCAGTTCTCTATGAAGTGACCCATTTCATTGTCTTTCCTTGCTCTCAGGAAAAGGGCTGTCACACTTGTACAAGGATGAAGCTCAGGGCTTGTCAACCAAGGGCAGGTAAGGCAAGCTGGACAGATATCTCCTTATGTTGCAATTGTGTCTACTGAAGTCTGAAGCACCTGCCTCATCTGCCTTTCATCTCTTCCCTGTCCCGTTGCTACCTTATATGTGACAGTAGAATTGCTGGCATGGGTATTTCAGCTGGGATAGAGTTAATTTTCTTTGTTTTGGATTAGTATGAAAAGAATGTTGATAACACATATTATTTTAGTTGTTGCTAAGTGATGTTTACATTAGTCAAGGACTTTTTCAGCTTTTCATAGAAGCTTAGAGGGAGCATAAACAGAACAAGCTGGCCAAAAGAATATTCTATACCATAGACATCATGCTCAGTACATAAATGGGGGTTGATTGAGGGGCAAGAATCCATGATCATTGCTTGGGATAGGCTGGGCAACCGATCACTGGGTGGTGAGAGCAAATTGTGTTATATAGTTTTATTTTGTATATTCTTTTACCATTATTATTATTATTTTCCTTTTCCACTACTGTTCTATTAAGCAGTTTTTGTCTCAGCCTACAAGTTTTTTTACTTTCCCCACTTTTGTCCCTCTTCTCCCTACCCTACTGGGGGGATGGGAGGGAGTGAGTGGCTGCGTCGTCCTAGTTGCTGGCCGGGGCTAAACCACAGCAATGTGCCAAAAGAGTCCGATGCGCAGAGAATAAAAGTACAGACCTCTGTTAAATCCAGTGAGATGAGCTGGGAGCAGTTCTGCTGGCAGATGCGATGCAGCAGGAGGAGGGTTGTGAACAGCTGCAGAAAAGTTCCTGAGCAGTCTTACGTGCCACTGACACAGCTGTTTGCTGAATGCACATCTGTCTATGTCTCACTGACAAAGAAATATTGGCAAAATCATATCACTATTGCTCCAAGTCAGAGCAGTTTGACTACAGAGTATACAGTTGGGGATTTATACTCATGTCTTATTTTTATAGAACTTCTAAAATTTTTGTACAATGAATTAAATATGCTACATGTAGACAGATGTTGGAAAATAATGATTCAAAATGCACTTAGACGTTTGTGCCCTATGCTTGATCTCTTTCCTTTATTGGGGAGGACAAGAGCAGCTTCTCCTTTTAGGTAGCATCTGACCATCTCTGGTTTCTCATACATATTATTATTGACTGAACCATCTGTAATTTCATAATACTCTATATTAAATAATTTTTCTTTATCCACTGTTTCTATTAGCATTTTAACAATTCATCTTGTATGGTATTTCTTCCACATAATTATAATATATCTGACAGTGCTTAATTGAAGGTTAATAATCTCTCATTTTGTTTACTTAAAGGATATGAATGACATTAACTCTCCAACAATAAATAGACTTGTCTAAGATAGCCTTTATTTACCTTTGAATGCCCTTTTCTGAACAAGTGTGTATGAAAGGCTTTTCAGTATTAAGAGTGTGCTATAGCATCTCATGTCTCATAATATTTCCAAGATATGATTAGTAGCTTCTTTCCGGGAAATTGCAGTTAATTACATCAGCACCATTATGCCCATTACACATGGTCATTTCATCTGGTTGCTCTTTTACCTTAGGATAAAAATGAGTGACAGGTTTTTATACGTGTAAGATGAGGCTCCCTCCTAGAAAAATTCCAGGCACTGCGTGGGAATCTCTTAATTAAGTTATCGGTCCTTACCTATCTACCTTCTGTTTTAAGCTCCACAATGACATATAATGTTGGAGGGATCTCTTTAACCTCCCGTTAGCAGGAAGCTAACTAGGAATATGCCTGAGTCTTCTTCAGCTATGTGAGTAGGCTCTGTTGCTTGAAGATGTGAGCTGCCTGATACTATATAGTGTCTCAGAAAACTGCGTTCAGTGCTAGTGTGGAGATTAGTTATCTGTCTTCCTGTGGTTTACAGTGGTACAAAGCATACCTCCTTTATCTGGCCAATAATCGGAACCCTCTACTCTTCTGACCCGGTGAAAAACAGTAAAATCTAATGTCTCTTCTTGTCTTTTGATCAAGATTAAAGTGCTAAGTACATTGATGTACAACCTGGCTAAAATGAAACCCTCTTGACACCAGTTTCTCAGCTTTCTGTTATTTATGATGTTACTTTCAGTACATCATGGTCCTTTAGTGTAGACAAACACTTCCTGGAATTAGTTTGTTCCATAGTACAGAAAGATCATGAACTTCCATCGAAATTCGTGCCCTGTGGTCTCAAAAATTTTATACATGCCAAAAGAGAGACAATACCTAAGGATTTGGTAGCAACTATCTCTGTGTGCTAGATTCTGTGGAATACAGAAGATTGAATGTTTTTGGAGATACTGTTGGTAACAGGATGTAAATTGTCAGGGACCATCTGCTGTGAAATTGATTGATCGTGATTCAGACAAATATCATTTAGAGATCTAACAACATTTAGGAAATCATGTAGAAGTTTTGCTTTCTTTTTTCTCTGCTTTCCTTTCACAGTGGTAACCTTTTGTACTAAATTTTAAGTGGATTTATATTTAAATTCCTGTTTATGCAAAAAGGTGGGCAATACAACATTGACCTTTCAGTTTCATGATAATAATATAATGGTATTCGGTATAAGATTTCCTTCTGACATAAATAACCTCAAAGTATTTATTCCAAACATATAGTGTTGCAAAAATAAATTTAATCATGTATAATTATAAATATGGAGTTTTAATGTTTATTAAAATGTCTCCTATCTTTGTGAACTGCAGAGATGTTTTGATGAACCTGATTTTTAAGATGGTTACCTACTACGTATGTGATCCCCCCTACTCAGCACTGGTGAGACGCATCTGGAATGCTGGGTCTGGTCCTGGGCTCCTCAGTGCAAGACAGGCTTGAACATATTGGAGTGAGTCCAGTGCATGGCCACAAATTTGATTAAGGGAATCTCATCCATGTGGATAAATACCTGATGGGAGAGAATGAAGAAGACAGACCCAGGCTCTTCCCAGTGTTAGCATACATTGAACATGAGGCAATGGGCACAAACTGAAATACGGAAAATTCAGTTTAAACGTAGGACAAAACTTTTCAATCATGAGAGTGGTGGAACACCAGCACAGGCTGCGCAGAGGAGCTGTGAAGTCTCCATCCTCGGAGATATTCAAAAAGCAACTCATGACACAGTCATGAACAACCTGCTCTAGCTCACCCTTCTTTGACCAGAGGGTTGCACTCAACAATCTCCACAGGTGCCTTCCAACCTCAGCTGTTCTGTGATTCTACAATACTTAAATTTCTCTATTTCTTAGGTTTTATCCAATCATACTAATATTGTTTATCACCCTTAGAAATAAATTAACAGAACAAGCTCCCTGAATAATGTCAATTATTTTGTCTAATTATTTGGAGAGAATCCGGGAGAACATTTTCCAAGTAATTTCTGTTTTGGAGCTGTAATAGTCTCTGGTAAACTCAGCCACGCTCAGTAGTCTGTGTGCATGGTTAAGGCTTTCCACTCCATATGTTGATGTGTAGTTGCAGAGGTACCAAAAAGGCACACACAATTTGATAACTAAGGGTTTGCAGCTGATCCCATTTGATACCTGTGCAAAATGTCTAGGAGGCTCTAGGGAATCTCGGAAGATTTCCCATACACAGACTTGCACATCCTGTTCAAGGGCTAGACACATTTGCTAGTTGTCCCAAAGACAGCAAGTGGGTCTGAAGTCCAAACAGTACCCCTGTGTCTGCGCTGACTCCACAAGCTCGTGTCCTATCTGTACCTTTAGAAAGTTAGGCACTAGTTCCCTTGGCATCTTCAGTAATTACCCATTGAAAACTCCAGTCTCACTTGTCTGTGACTTGGCTTCTCCACCTTGAGAGTGACACTACTGGCCATGTAAAACACTTGCTTGTAATTAAAATGTTACGAAGACAAATATGGGAGGATCTTTTACCAAATTGCAGTTTAATTTCTGTGTTCATGTCCCAAACTGCTGTGATTCATCATTGTGGTACTTTCTTTAAATCCTTACTTCCAATTTTTTCAAAATGAAAGAACAGTCTTTTGAATTAAAAAATATGCATAATTTGATTCGTTATTCTTTCTGTCATATTACAAATGGTTTTAAATTTATTTTACCTAATGAGACAAGAACAAGGAATTTGGGTCTATTATTAAGGTGAGTAACTGTCACGCTGGCGGTGAATAGGTTTCCTATTTGTTTTTTGTGTTTATGCACTAGGCTGCAGCCCAACTCCTGCTCACCTTGGCTGAGTGCTCAGTTTTAATCAACAGCCAATTTATGGGATACAGCTGTACTGAGGTATGTTGGGTTGAACATGTACTACTTCTTTTTGTGTTATCTTTGGTATTTTCCTCCTTCAAATATTCACTGATGTGAAATATATGAGAATGCAATACAATCTGACATGTAGGTTGAAGCAAAGTAATCAATTAATCTGTATGAAGTGATAACCTAATTTTCTCAGAAAGATTCAGCAGTAGTAAATGAATCTTAATGGTTCCTTGAGCTAATATAGCCAGAGCTGAGGGATAAACCTATTTTCACAACCAGATTTTTGGGTCATCTTAATGAGTGTCAGTTCTTCAGTTCTTCAGCTTGTAGAAATCTTGCTTATAAGCCAGAAACCCATGGGCTTGGGTTTAACACAGAGATTAAGGTTCCACTACTGAACAGTAGTGATGCAAAGCATCCTTAGCAAAGTCATTACAGTATAAATGGTAGTGCAGTATACGCCTAATGTCCCAGACATAGGAGCTGCCTGAGCCATCCAGGGAAGAGAAAACAATCAGATTAAGGATCATATTTTCCCCCTACTCTCCTCTCATCATTTATTTTCCGCTATTATTGGGCATTTAGCCTTTGCAAGGGCTGAAAGGAGAACTCCTTCCTTGGACAGAAGCTACTCTATCTTGTGTGCCCACAAAGTCTGTTTAGATGTCCTCCCCTCACCAGCAATCCTATTGCAACCAGAGAAGGAAAACCCCTCTTCCTTCCTGGGGTTAGAATAGGATCGGGCTCAGATACCTGTAGGTGGGCTTATGGTAATAATCTTCAGCCATCCAGACTGGTCTCAGATAGCCTATGTACAGGGACACAGAGGGACAGACTGTAGGCCATCCTTGACTCCCATGCCATCCTCTGGCAGGTGCGTTGAACTTATCTCCCTGTGGTAGGATTTAGCACAAGGAGACTGTCAGCATCACCTTTCTAACCCCCTCTTGGTTCCTTTCCTGTCCAGAGGAGAGAAAAGGCATCTGCGATAAAGCCATGTTACAGCTCCACTTTGTTAAGGAGTATTGTGTATATAGCTGTAAAGTTGGTGCAAGGTTTGATATGTACCTGAGAGTCCTTGCAGATAACTTCAAAGCTGACCCTAACAATCAGTGTAGATATATGTCTAATGATCACTCTGTGAGTTGTTGTTGTTTTTTAAAATCAAGGAGCAAAAAAAAAAGCAGAAACCAAATTCAGATCACACAATTTTAAGCTGCGTGTAAAATTTATATCTGTTGAGTTGTGAGCAGGCAGCTAAGTCCAATTTGAATGAAACTGGAACGCATAAGAATTGAAAACATCATTTATATTCCCTGTCACTTCGGTAAGGCTACCTCTAAATGCAAATACATATGCAAATGCTTTAAAGTGGGGCTTAGGTATATGATTGAAATCTCTGAGCAAGAATGCAAACAGTTACATAATTTGTCTGCAAAATCAAGTTATGCACCTGATGTTTTTGCAAACACATGTGCTGCTAGCATTTCAATATGGACTCCTTAAAACAATTTTCTGCTGGTCTCCCCCATCAGCTTCCCCTGTGCATAGAGAAAAACTTGACCAGATAATTTTGAATTAAAATCTTCACTTGAGAACTTTTGTGCTTGCCTTTTAGAAACAACCATTTTGTGACTGCACTGAGAACCATGGCTGTAGCGACAATACCAAACATAGCTGCCTATTCCCAAATCTAAGCCCGAGAGACCTATTAAGCTATTTTTTTTTTTCCCAGGGCTGACGAGGTGTGGCCTCTGACAGCACAGGACTGATGAGAAGTTGGTGGTGTTATGTTGTTATGTTCAGATCTTTGTTTTGTGTGCCTTGCTTTGGTGCCCCAACAACTATTTCTCAACAACTGTGTAGGGAGACCAGATTCTGGAGAGAAAGACCTGTGAAGCTTTTTTCCTGGATTAACATGCCAGAGTGTGTGGTGTCTATAAAGTCCTGTGCCACGTGAAAGACGATGAGGGGACAGGACCTCATAGACCTAGAGGAGGAGACGTGAGTGCTCTTCTGTGACAAACATATACATTCCCACCTCTTCCCCCGCAAATATGGCATGACAACACTGCAAAACAGTTCTGCCCTCCAGAGATACTAATACTTAAACCAATTTCTGCTGATGATTTAGCACTGTTTGTGGACGAAGTGAAGTCAGGTGAAGCTAGGGGAAATCAGTTCAACTTTTCATTAGTTTTGGTGACATAATTTCATCAAAAAGAAAGAGCAGCTGAAGGCTCTCAGTGACTGCAACTCAGTCTATTCTTCCTTATTATAAGCCCTATCAGGTGAACTCATTTAAAGCATGGGGAAATATCATTCTGTCTGGCCTAGCCTGGACTGTAGGAAGTGCTTAGGTTATACATGAGAACAGTGAGTAAGGTGGGAAGGAAGATGAACACTTATCAGTGAAAGGAGATTTGTCTGATTGAAAAGTGTATCACTACCTGTCTGATGGCAAGAAGGGTGGGCTTCTGCATGCTGAGATCGTGATGTTTCTGGTTCACCTTGGTGGCCCACTGGACGAGCCACACTGCACTGAAAAAGAGGAAAGCCTGGGATATGTCCTGGCAGACAGGGGTATTGTGCTGTTGGGACCAGAATGCATGAAAGAGTAAATGAAAAGCTGTGCCCATACTAAAGAGTCCTGTATAGCTAGGCTCCTCTCATCCAGAATGGAGAACTTTGTAATCAAAGTCTGTTTTAACAATTTCCTCTATTTTTACAAGCCCCTTGCATTGTTGGTGAGACAGCAATTCTGAATAAACAGGCACAAATACTCAGTTGTAGTTGTCTATTTGCCAAACTATATCAAAACCCCCATGCAGTGTAATGAACTACAGTGTGTGCAGATATGTCACTACAGTCAGGGAAAGAAGCCAAAGTGAGCAGAAAGCAAAGCTGGTCTGTATTGATGGAACAGCTAGTTACAGTGCGTACTTAACAGTAATGAAATCAGCTATTTGACATCAGCTCTAGAGAAGTACAAGTTCTCAGTGTGCCATGATCTGCAATGCTGATGCAAATCTCCACTTCAGCTAGACATGAAGATCCAGGAGGACAAGTCTTTCCAATAATTGAACAGAATTGCTGTGAGCGATGAAATGAGTCACTGGTCTAGTGGATCCGGCTTTTCCACTGTGTTCCCAGGCTAGAACAAGGACTGAAGGAGACCATTTTCCCAGTCCCCCTTCCCAGTGATGCTCCTCCTGCCTTTGGCCCCAACAGCCCACCTTACTTTATGGTACTTCAGTCTGAAGCTTCTTGTTCTTCCCACTCACGTGTCTTTGAATGACTGCTACTTCATGTCTACCTTCTCCTGTCTCTCATGTTTGCCTCAGTTTCCGCTCCTCTGCTGCTGGTGCCTGTTTTGAAGCTATGGTACTTTGCTTTTTCCCAGAGCTCCTTGCCTTTTCACACAAATTCCCTCCTTCCCTCGACTTACATTTCTTCTACTTTTTTACCCTCAAATTCCACCTTGGGAGCCAATTCTCCTGTAATGGCTACACAGCATCATATTGCAAATGATCACATTCATCAGGAGAGTTGCAGCCACTGGGAGGTACAGTAGCCAAGCTGTACTCCGTAATCTCAGGATGTTTTTCTTCTTCCACTGCTGGCAGTCATAGTTTTCTCATGCACATTAGACAATAATGTAAGGAAGGTAAAATTATAAACTTGCTAGTATTTGTAGTAAATGCTGTAGGTCTGCATTTAAGCGACTATCGTGACTTAAAGGGTTACTGTGACACTGGGTTTGACACTAGTGTGACAGAGAAGCTTTATTTTCTAAATATATTTATTACAGATTACTGCAAATTACCACTAGTAAAGTGTACTTATGATTAATAAGGCAAATATATGTATATAAAGTTATTGCAAATTCAGTACCAGAAAAGCAGGAATATATATATGTAAATATATATGTATTTAAATAGCAACAGCAATCAATAGTAGCAGCTAGTATATATGTAAATATTACAAGTTATTAGGAAATTATCGCTGGTAAAGCAGCAGATACGGTTATCATTAATTATTTATACATATGCCTATATATATTATTCAAAATAGTACCAGTACAGCACTCACCAAACTGCTACCAGGAGCAAGACCTCAAAATCGATGATGGACAAAGTCTCACTTCAAAAATGATCCACATCACAGAGTCTGTAGTCAGCCAGATGTTCCCAGCATTGGTCCAACTTGACCAGGAGGTCTCGTAGAAAAGTTCATGCAGTGGGAGTTCTCAGAGGAAAAGGCTCCATTTTGGGTAGAAAGCAAGTCAAATTTGTATCACAGGGATATAAGGGGTGTAGGATACCAGCACATGGAGCAGCCAATACATGCTGCTAATTTCTATTTTTCACCTGGGACAGCCAATAGACAATGATGTTTTCTGTTCTCGCAGACCAATTTTTATTTTTGCAGATGCTTTTCCTGTTATTGCAGCTAGAACAGCCAATAGCAGTTGCTGATTCCTGCTTCTTCAGGATCTTTTCCCTCTTTTCCATTCTATTTTTTGTGTTTACAGATGATAAGTTGCTGTTATGGTTTCTTGGTTTTGCGCTTATCAAAAGTATCTCAGAATATCTCTGTATTTTAGGCACTGGACTGCATTTCAAAGGTGCCAGCTGTGCTTCTCAAGTATGCTTGCACAGGTCTAGTTCTCAGACTAGCAGTTTCCAGCCTGGCAAGCATTTTCTCTCTCAGTATTTTCCCCCTTTTAGCCAGGTCACCTTTATGGCTGTTCCCATCAGCAACCCAAGCTCTCTGATCTAGAAAGGCAACAGCACTCGGTAATTTTCTGGAGTGCTTTAATGCTCACCCTGAAGAAGAAAAGGTAGAAAAGATGTCCTAAAGTTTGCCTCCCTTCATATGCCGGACAAGATCAGCCATTACCACATGCAGAAGTAATAGCTGAGGACCCTGTTCACTGGTGTGTTTGGAACATCTGTGAACTAATGGACAATCCAGGAGAAGTGGCCAAAGTAAAAACCAGCACTAATCACCAGGGTGCAAACCTGCCAGGAAATCAGTAAAGCTTTGACCCCTGAAACTCACCTGAAGAAGGAGGAAATGCGTTTGGCTTTGTCTTTTTCTGCTGAGAGCAAGTCACTGGGAATCTTCAGCTTGCATTAAGGAATATGGGCTTTGCAGTCAGAAAATTAACATATAAACAGTGAGCGGAAGGGTTCTGAAATTGGACTGTTGTCTCTTGGTACTTAAAATGTAGTCGTATCAATCAAAAAAAACGAAAAAGCTTGAGAACAATTTTGACTTCATTATCCGGTACATAATAACATCATTCAGATACTATGTGCAGCCATCAACACACCCAGAGAATGCCCCATGTAAGTACAGAATAGGTCAAGAAAGAAACTTTACATGGGGTCAGAATTACACAACACAATGGAAGGAATATTCGTCACCAGTAGGCACCCGCAGGGTAGTGCACCTTAGTTGAACATTCCAGCTGGGGAGACTCACAATCATTTTCTGAGTCATGTACATTGCTCAATTTTCCAACCCAAATTCCAGTCTGCAAAAAGATATAATGCTTTCCTCCCTCATGAGCTGGGGCAATTTAAAGACAGGTACTGAAAGTATAAAATATAGTAAAAACCCCGAGTTGCTGAAATACCACAGCAATGAGGTCTGTGCAAGTATTTAAATTACATCTTTACTGTAAAGAGCTTTTTTTTCTGCAGCAGTTTCTAAATCTCTGTGATACCTCCAAAATCATAACTAATTGTTGATGAACTAGAACAATGAGATGCACATTTATACAGTGTCAGGGTTGGTGGGAGCCACCTTCCCAAGGCTACTTAGCAACAAACTCTTATTCAACCAATGTGGAAACCTTTTGACAAGAACATGCCCTTTTTCTGAGGCCACTTTAGGATCTGCAAAAGAATTCTGCAGGAGTACCAGAGTGCGTGGTGAGTGCTTGTGTGAGGGGAAGGGAGTTAGACAGTCTAAGTTAAGCAGTTCCCAGAAATACATAATATGTCCTGAGGCTGATGCAGGATGTTGGTGTGAGGTGTCAAATGAAGAAGGATTTAAATAAAGCCAGTAGAATCGATCTGAGCAGGGCTTTCTGGCAATATTTCTTTGCCCTCTGGCCCTCAGTTTTAGTTGCTTCATTCACACTGCTCTCACACAATTATCCACAAAACTGTCTAGAGGATTTCAGAGAGGATTAGTAAGATAACTCCTTAGAACATACTACGGTTGTGTCCGACTCATTGTACTCTAGAAGGGTAAAAGAGGGATATCTAAAGATATCATGCAGTCCATCCATCTGTGTTGGGGAGGAATCAGATCTTCTTAAATCTTCTTCAGTAGCTGTCTGGTGGAGACACGGCAAACAGTACAGTGAATCATCACCATCCCTACAGCAATCTTTTGCATAATCAAAGACTCCTGCAACAAACCCAATTCTTTCCTCCTAAATCATGTTTTCTAAATCTCTTACCCCTCTTGTAAGCTTCAATGATTTTACATTTCTTCAGTGTGTAAGGATCACAACTGAACCCGCTATTCCAGCTGTGGCCAAATAGAGCAGAATAATTACTTCCTGTGTCTTATATGTAACTCCCCTGTTAATAAGGATCTAGAGTTGTCTCTTTTACCCTGCAGGTTCACATAGTTGACTTTTATTTTCTTACTGATCCATTATACCCTGTTGTATTGCTACCTGCAACATCATTTCCCATTTTGGACTCATTCATTTAATGTCTCCCTTAATGGACCACTTCGCTCTCTCCTCTTCATGAAATTCTACTTTTCAGATTTCAGACTATTTTTTTCAGTTTGTCAAGATTAATTTTAGTTTTGAACCTGTCCTCCAGAGTGCTTACATATTTTTCTGCTTCATGTCATCTGCAAATTTATATGTACTTTCAGTTTATTAGCAGTCCATAAAAAATACATAATCAGTGGGGTCAGGGCAGGTTTCTGCAGGACTACATCCTTTTCAGTGTGATAAAAAGACACTGATAACTATTCTTTCAACTCAGTTTAAATGCGTATTCTTCCCGCTTGCCGTTGTAGCTACCTTCTTTTTGCAAGCCTCACAGTAGTTTTATTTTCCATTCTCATCTCATATGCAGGTCTAAGGGACAGTGGGAAGGGGACTGAAATAACAGTGAAGTTCAATAGATTTTTTTCCTAAACAAGCAAATCTGCAGCAAGAAGAAAGCAGTTGTACATCCTCACTGAAGTAAAGACACCACAGCACTGGTCAAGGAAAAGATCGTCACCGAAATCTAAAAGGACACAGCAGTCCAACGAGATCGCCATTCTTTGCTTGAAAGCATTAGTCCAGCTTTGTGAGATTTGGATGGACAACATGTGATCAGTGCTTGAGTAGCTCCAATTCTAGTACAAGTAAGAGGGTGGAAAAAGGAGGTGTTTGCTACTTACAGGATGCTTACGGTACATTTCACGGAATCATGGAATTATAGGGAGGGACCTCAGGAGGCCATATTGCCCTGTCTCCCACTCAAAACATGACCTGAACCAATGCAGAATTAGCATTTCCGACTTCATCCAGACAAGTCATGAAAACCTCCGAGGATGGAGACTGCACAATTGTTTCAGGGATCTGTTCCAGTGCTGTGACATCTTCCCAGTAATAGAGTATTTCCTAATGTCCAGTCCCATTTGCTTGGTCCCATGATGTTGATCTCTCCACTTGAGATAGACAGCACAAGGAAACCATGATGGAGGTGGATGTTGGTCTCTCTGAACAAAAGCAGCATATTCACAGATGTTGAAATCTTGTGGGGTCAAAGATGTAATGGCAGCTGTTACAACAAAGGCAAGTTGCTTCATAGGACTTTGTAATGAAAAGTGGCAATTGAGCACTGCTCCATCCTATCTATCATCTCTATAGCCCCTGAGTCAACTCATTAGACCTACTGTCACACTGTTATCTTTGACTGCAGGAAGCTCAAGACACTATGAAGATGCGATCTGGTAGTTGTCTGATGGGTAGAAATGCATGGCAACATCTTATAAGTGAGAGCTGCAGTGAAGGTGGCTGTCATGTTGTGCTCAGGACAGTGACAACCCTGTTGCCTTGCTGATTTGAGCATATCTGTTTTCTAGAAGCAAAATTCTCCTTAAAGACAGAGGGGCTCAAAAAACAAGATATCTTTGTGTATGTGCCCTCTAGCACTATTTGACATTTGTCTATCACATCATACAGTGGCATCACTGATCTTCATGGAATTGAAAGTACTGTTGAGGTCTTTACTCTAGAATTCCCATAACCTTTTACTGCAAGTTCATCCTGAGATTAAATGGTTAACAACTGATCAGCCTCTTTTATCACCAAAAAAAAAAAAAACCAACCCAAAAAAATCAGCCCCTTTCATTTAACTTCTTTGGTTTTGTTTCACAAGGCTGAGAAAAACAACAGTGACACTGGAAATAATATGAATAATTCAATCCAAAGGTATGATAAAAATTGTAAAATATAAATACTGCATTTAAAAAGTTTCATAAAACTACCAAGCAATTCATGTGTCTTTTAGGATTTATGTAAATCATATACAGCAGAAAAGAAGGTATAGCTTGATCATACAGAATTAAAAAAAAATAATTTTCAAGCATTGAATATAGATATGTATGCAATATAGGTACCCCCTTTTTTCATTTTCTCCAAGAGAAGGAAAAAGTTATAAAGAAAATAGGCCCAATTATTCAAAGGTGCTGGCTTCTTCTCAGGAAGTGTGTAGTGCCCTCAAATATGACTTTTGGCAGTATGTATTCACGGGAGCTTTGTGCCTTATAAAAGCTGGACGTGAAATGACAATGTGGGCTCACAGCCCAGAAAGCCAACCATATCCTGGGCTGCATCAAAAGAAGCGTGTCCAGCAGGTCGAGGGAGGTGATTCTCCCCCTCTACTCTGCTCTAGTGACCCCCCACCTGGAGTACTGCATCCAGCTCTGGAGCCCTCAGCACAGGAAAGACATGGACCTGTTGGAGCGGGTCCAGAGGAGGGTCACAAAAATGGTTAGAGGGCTGGAACGCCTCTCCTGTGAGCACAGGCTGAGAGAGTTGGGGCTGTTCAGCCTGGAGAAGAGAAAGCTCTGGGGAGACCTTTGTTGCAGCCTTTCAGTACTCAAAGGGGGCCTACTGGAAAAATGGGGACAAACTTTTTAACAGAGCCTGTTGCAATAGGACAAGGGGTAATGACTTTAAACTAATAGAGGGTAGGTTTAGACTGGATAGAAGGAAGACATTTTTTACAATGAGGGTGGTGAAACACTGGCACAGGTTGCCCAGAGAGGTGGTAGATGCCCCATCCCTGGAAACATTCAAGGTCAGGTTGGACGGGACTCTGAGCAACCTGATCTAGTTGATGTTCCTGCTCATTGCAAGGGAGGTTCGACTAGAGGACCTTTAAAGGCCCCTTCCAACCCAAACTTTTCTATGATTATATGATTCTATATGAAATTTGCTGTTCACATCTCAGGATTTTCCTAACGTTTCCATTGAAAATGGCATTGTTTCTGATGAAATCTGTAGAGCCTGGTAGAGGCTTGCTTTGAGGGAGTAGGAAACAAGCATTCCCCAGCCCCAGAGAGAAGGTGGCGGTAAAAAATCCAGATTGAACAGGATGAAAGGTTTATTCTTTCCAACAAAATAATTTCCTATTAAAATTGGTAACATGTCAAGACTGGTGAATTTAATTCTCTCATGTTTTGGGAGGCAGAAGGAATTATGAAATGCACAGGTTAAAGCAGCAAAATTATGGCTTTTCTGGCAAATAGCTAATACTAGTGCCAGGCTTGCTTTTCCTCTGCCACTTGCACTGACAAGACTGGGGGTAGCTCTGTCAAAATCCAGAAAATGACAGTCACGCCATAGTGCAGGAGAGCAAGAAGACAAGGGATCTGTTCCTTGATTTTAATTTTAAAATCCTCATGCAGTGCAGCTCTGCCTTCTGGTTGTTCCTCTCCACTGAAAGAGCTAATGTTAGGAGTGAAAATTCAGCCCTCATCCTGTTTTTTGGAATACTGTCATTGCAATTGGTATAAGTGTGGCAGATATTTAAACTCTGTGAAGAAATGCACTGATTCTTCTTATGTATGCTGTTCATTAACATTTAGAAAATGGGCAAGGTTTTTTTTCAGTAAATGCCAAGAAAAATATGTATTTGGTTTTTCCTCTACAACACACACCTCCCATCCTAGTATTTTGTGCTATAATTAACACTTCAGATGAAAGCATGGAACAGTCACCATATTGAAAACACCTCCTCAAAAATCAATGAGTGTTTCCTATTCTGGATTGCATTACAGATAAGAATGCTGCAGTAATCCCTTTCATGAGGGAAAAATATAGAGACCTTTATATAGCACTATAAATGATGTCTCTCCAGAGTGAGCAGCAGCGTTTCTCAAATAGCTGTTAATAAGACTAAATATGGTAGAGCATTGCAGTGAATCACAGTGTTGTATTGGGTTATGCAACCCTCTAAGGTCACTTACATAAAGAAATGAACAAACGAAGTGCAAGCAGGCTCCTCTGTTAATTAATTTGTAAGGCATGCAAGTGGCATTTAAAGAGAAAACTTCTTATGCCTGGCTGTTGCGATGGGATGCAAGACTCTGACAACTAGTGTAATTGTTCTTTGAGTTTCCTGAGCTCATCTGAAACAACCACTGGCTCCATACGCTGCTGGGACTCATGCTGGTAGAATCCACCCTGCCCTCCCTTGGACCCCCACTGGCCTTGGGCAGACAGGAGATTGCTGGTATGGCTCTAATTATTTAGCTGATTGTAAAATTTATCTGGTGGAGGGGACAGGAAAAAGGCGGAAGTAAATACTCTGAGAAATGTCATACTGTGAAAAGTGGGGTCAAGAGCCTCTTCCGGTAAGTTTAGAAAGTCTTGCCCCTTCCTGTCCCTGAATATTACTGACCTAGTTGCACCTCTAAAAATCATATTGCTACCCATTTGTGTTGTTTCATAAGAGGAGCCACATTCTGTGTTGTTCATGACGGAACTGCCTTTCTGTGTTTTCTGTGTTTCAAAGTCATTCAGAATTTTCCACTGGAATAGGAAAAGAGGATCCATAACATTTAATAATGGATATAACTTGAAAATTGAGATGCAGTAGACACTAGTCTGAGATTATAAAAAGTGGGAGTATCTGTGTGTGCACAGCTCATTTTTGTCCTTTCAAGAATTTATATACATAGGCAGTTGTGTTAAATGATTCAGATTCTGTGCAAGAAGGAAGTATATCAAAGACCAGCCGATTATTTTACAAGGACAAGTTTCATCTTGCATCCATTAGTTGCAGCTAAGCTTATAACAAGTTAGCCAGTGAGTTAATTACTGGCATTGTGGATGACAATGCCAAATTGAATGTTTGGTTTACAAGCACAGTGGTACTTCTCCACATGATCAAAAGAGAACTACTGTACAGAGTTTTTTCAGCTTAGGCTCTGTACTCACAATCTGTCTCGTCACTGTTACATTTCAGAGGCATAACAAATGCCCAGAAGAACTGAGAGATTTTTTATTCTGTGGCAACGATCAGCAGTTTCAGACCTTCTCTGAAGAGGAGGTGTTGGGGAGGATGCAGCTCACTGGAGAAGAGCTAGATAAACTTTAAATTAAAAAATGTGAACCGCTGAAGTGTTTTCAAGGTGGTGTTTCCATGCTGGACCAGGGAAAAGGATCTGTAGATCCTAGCTCAGCCTTTCAGAGGGATGTGGGCAGCTGCTACTATTGATCCAAACCACAAGTGAAGGGATAACACAAAACGGCTCACGGGCCATTATCTCATAGGCATCCTTAGGATAGAGGAGAAAGGTGTGAGACGGGCTTCTGCTAAGCCTCCTCAAAGGATCAAGATATTATTGCTGTTTTACACAGCATGTTCTGTTGCATTTTCCTTAGTTTACGACTGTGCTATCTTTTACTTGTTTTGCAGAATGCTTCAAATGTTGTGAGCGGAGGGACTCTGCCTGCTAAGGGTTCCCAGAGATAATACATTTCATTTTCTCAGATGCTGAGAGCTGGGACAGGGACCCTCTGGGATGTTTGTGCTGTTTTCAGGAGACATCCTGGATACTCATTCCTCAGTCCTTTTTGTTGCTGTCAGACACAGCAGAAGGTTTCAGTGTGATTTATTCACTGACTGCCATTTTTAGATTGATCAAAATTACTGCGAGCACCCTCACAGCACTTTCTCTGGTAAGCACTGTGGTGCTTTCCTTTTACCTTTGGAAAGAGCTCTTCTTGCTTGGAAAGCTCATGGCTTGCTCTTTTGATTGTAGAGTGTCCCTCTGATTCTTTCAACAGCTCAGGGATTTCCCTGAGAGATTTTAGCAGGTTTTCACACATTATTTTCACCACCACAGGAAAAGCTAATCACTCAGCAGTTCAGAGAAGCAGTAGGAAAGACAAATTTCTAGATTTTTTTCTTGATGACAAATGTGTACAATTTATAATAGATTTAATTTTGTGTGAGAAAAACCAAAATAATGAAAGCACAGTGTACAGGTCTCATACCATCCAACAGGATCAGCTATTTGTTTATAAGAAACTGTGGCTTGTCACATCTCTCCACTCTATTCAAAGGATTTTATGACAAGAAGTCAGAGACTGTGTCCCTGATCATGATACAGGCCAGAACCACAGTATGAGTTTTAAAAAAGAAAGAGTTTATAATAAAATGCGTCAGTAGCATGAGGCAGCCTAAGAATAGGTTGAAAATATTGCAACATAGCCATGGGCTATGACAAAATGCTTATGTCTGTCATAGTTTATCACTGTACAATGATTAACACAATATCATCATGGGGTAAGAGATGCTTTTTTGGTATTTCCACCTGGAAGGGTTTGGAGAGGGAAGATCTTCTGTCTGTGGGTCTCTGGGGAGGGAATGCCATACGGAAATCATCTCAGGCAGGATGATAGAGATGTTGCTGGAGGTACCTTTTTCCAAATTTCTCTTTTACTGGAGTTTACTTAAAAGAGAGGATCTATCTGACTACTTTCTTATAAACATCCTGCTGGCTCTTGGCCAGGCCTTGAAATATGGCTTTAATCATTTATATTCTGGAAGGACTGAAAAAAACTTTATTTTGGCAAAGTCAATGCCGTGAACAAGACCAACAGCTTGGGTAATTTGTCTTCCTAACTTTTCAATATAAGGTAGTATAGACAGAAAGGAGAAATTCAAGAGAGGGAGCTAAAGAGAGGGGAAAGAACTTGCATGAGCAATAAAAAGATAAGACAAGAAGAAATTTAATTAGTTTACTTAGCTCTTTTTCTCTTGAAAAAGGGCTTTTGTTTTGATTTTCTGTTGTTTAAAAACTGTGCTGAAAGGTGTGAAACAGCATGAATCCATTTTTCACAATTTCATGTTGCCTGAGAAGTGTTACAACAGCAGCTCTGGGTGAAGGGTGGAAAGAGAGAAGTAAGTGCAAACAGCAAAATATGAACAGAGGGTGACCTAAAGAGAAAAAACTGCCAACAGTTTTGCAGCACAAAAGAAAAGAAGGCAAGGTGAAGAACGGGCAGGACACAAGGATGTGTCCCTTCCTTCTCTCAGGCACCACAGTTGGGGTGTAAGAAATTATGATCGTTACATTTGAAC
This sequence comes from Dromas ardeola, assembly GCA_013398915.1. Taxonomy (NCBI): domain Eukaryota; kingdom Metazoa; phylum Chordata; class Aves; order Charadriiformes; family Dromadidae; genus Dromas; species Dromas ardeola. The sequence goes on along the minus strand of VYZM01002161.1, from coordinate 278,941 downwards.
CATTCATTATTAACCTTAAATTCATGAAAAATACTTGTGATAAGGATCACTTGTAGGCATGTATCAACACTAGCAATCAGAATTTCCTTCTTTTTTTAGCATCCTCAAAGAATGATATGACTCAAGTGAGAAAAATTCAGTATTATTCTCAAGCTCTGTGAGAAATACAGAGAAAAAGTCTGCTTTTTCCCCTGGAAAGTGAAGGGAAAACTCTAAGGTCAGATTTACCAGCGTCCTGCAAATAATGAATAAAAGATTAAAAAGTGCTTGGCAGAGAGTTTGTGTTAATCAGTGTCTTCTCATGTGGGCATATTTCCTCCAGCAAGCCTGTAAACTTTGATTTTGTGTAATTGGGAGGTTAAAAGTTCTCCTAATTAACATCCACTTCTATGGGGAATGTAGCACCTAGTTTGCAATCATAAAGGTGATGGTTTTTTGAAGTGCTGCTAATTATGAAGTAAGTTTGCCATTTGAAGAAAATTCAAGTATGGAGCCAAATGAAGCCTCAGAATCACCATATTTGTCAATGTAAAAGAGAAGGTTAGATGGCTACATTTCATAACCTTTTATTTTATGACTACAGGGATAGTAAAATGGAAATTAAGATGTCGTGGTTTGGACTGGTCTGGCCAGTAAAACGAATGACAGATGCTTTCTTTTACCTCTCGCCCCTTCAGAGAAGGGAGAGCATCTCCCTTCAGAGGAAAAGAGTGAAAATGAGAGAGAGACTTATGAGTTGAAAAGAAACTAAACTAATGAAATATTAATAAAAAAATAATAGTAAGAAAATAGAATAATAAGAAAATAATGAAATACATACAATATATACAAAACCAGTTACGAGCTCCCAGGATGACAATCACGTCACCGGCAGGCACTGAGAAAGTCCCTGACTGGACTCAGCGACGGACGGGAACTGGATTCGCATCTGGATTCAGGAACACACAGATCGGGATAAATGGCAGACAAACAGACAGATTCCTCCTTGGACGCTGAGCATTGAAGAAAGAGCCTGACCCCTTTGTTCCCTCAGCTTTTATACCGAGCATGATGCAGATGAGATGGAATACCCTGTTGGTCAGTTTTGGGTCACCTGTCCTGTCCACTCCTCCCCACAGGTGCGACCCCTCTACGCTTTTCTGCTTCCAACCCTCCAACGGGACAAGTAACAAAGTGAGCTGACCTTGGTTGTTATAGCAATAAGTATAAGCAGGAGCCTCTCTGCGTACCATTCCTTGATATTCACTATAAACATCAGACCTTATCACTACGGAAGCAGACACTGTCTGAAGAATTTGCTGTTAATTTCAGAGAGTTAGAAAAGGCTTAACTGAAAAGTAAAATTACTGAAAAGAAAACTAGTTCTGTTTTACCTCAAACCAGGACATGCCACCCCTTATTCCATACCATTTACATCATGCTCAAGGTTGCTACTACTTGTTGTCTTCAAACTAGGACAGAAAAACGAGTGGTCAAATGTGTCTATTTAACAAATCATTTAATGATTGTGATCATAGTTTTTCCACATGTGATGTTTAGTTGCTTTAGTTGCCATACAAAGTCATTAGAGAAACCCTTAAAATCAAATAATTTTCCTAAAAATGTAGGGGAACAAAGATGACATTGCAGTCACTTGGAAGAGCCAGCTAGAATGCTGGTTAAATTTGTGATTAAAGATGATCACCTGAAATACATTTTCTGACCTGTACCCTGACTCTGGCTCCTAGGGGCAGAGAAACAGGCACTTCTCCATGGGACTCCAGAAGATCAACCTGCTGAATAAATATTAGGGTTAGTGAGGTTCACTAGAAATAGTCCTCAACAGACATTTATCAGCTTTTATTTCTTATATTCAGTGCCTCACTAGAGACCTCTATCTCCTTCCCATTAAAAGTTATCATACTGGGCTTTTTCCTTTTTGCATGTTTCTCCTATCTGGAGTAGTGATGTAGGTGAAGGTGTTATACTTGTAAATCAATGAGAGGCATAATTATTTTCCCTTTCTTATATTATATGGACTTCTCTAGAGTCATACATGATTGAGAAGAGCACTTTGCTGCAAAGTAGCATATACCAGTACTGTGGCTTACCTACAGAGTTACTTGGTGGATCTGACATAGAATTAAAATATAATTTCAGAGCTGCACAACAGAAATCTGAACACAAAATTATGGAATAAACTCTGCCAATCACAAGTCTTACTGATTCTGAGGGATGAAGGGTTAAACAATTCAAATAGCTTCATTTTTTGTTCAAAATAAAAGTTATATTGCCAAAGCATATTTTCCAGAGGTAGAGAGTTTGGTAGAAATAACTAGAAACTGGTTCCATCTTGCAGTCACAGGGTCTTATGCTTAAGTTTCTATCGTGTACACGACAAATTCAATGTAAATGACTGAGCAATCTGACTGTAAATGAAAAGTTAGTGTTACACCTTGTTTTATGAAAATGCACTAAAATAAGGTGTTCCACGCTTCACCTGAATGGTGACAGCCTGCCTTTTATACATGGCTGTATTACATGTGATCCCAGTATAGCAGCATATCTTGGTGGATCACAAAACCTCCAGCCCTCATACTAAATGCAAAAACACACCTTGCCCACAACACAGGCTATCGCATTCCCACCAAACTTATTGTCTCCCACTATATTCAAAGTCTCACATCCTGACCTTCCACAAGCTCAGTCCCCTGAGCTGGGGGAGACCTGAACACAAAATGCTCCAAAACAGGTACTGTGTGATTGGTATCTTCACTCTCATGGCTCAGTGGAGGTGTCTAGAGCAAGATATTCTGTCATGCTGAAGACATAACTTGTGAAGGAGTGGGTAAAGGCAGTCTCAAGGCACCGAGATCAAAGTCTGCAGGAAATAAGAGTGACGGCACAGGACACCGCACTCCAAGTGCAAAGCTCAATTCTCGCTTCTTGTCTTACTGGTGGGAACAAACAGCACACAAAAAGGAGGAGTAGGAAGAGCAAAAAAGAAACTGCACTGCCTAATAGGTTGTTAGTAGACCATGACACATGCGATTGATGCCTGGCATAAGCATCAAGAAGACCAAATTAGATTTAACTCTCCTCCGGTGCATTATGTTGTTGTAGGAGATAATTTGAAAATTATGGTTTGACAACTGAAGAATTGTCAAAGATTGTGTTGGAGAAAGCTTCATTAAATCAGTGGCCTTATGGGGAGAAGACCAAACTTCTCTTTTAATGACAGTTGTCTTTTTGAGCTATATCTGCTGTCATGGTACAAAGATGGAATTGAATTTTTAAAGTCACGGGACTATGCCTCAATCTCTTAAGTGCCACTGCATGACTGAGTGGAGCTGGAGAACGGTAAAATTAACACTGCTTTAATCTTGGAGGTAAAAGTGAGTAGCTAAAATGCTTCAAAGCATATTGGGAATGAGAAGCTTTAGTGAAAGGAAAAAACATACCATTACCGTGAGATGGAAGAGTTTCAAGGGACTACGGAGATCTGTCAACCAAAGTTTCTAAATCCTGCTTACACAGTTAAAAAGCATAACTTCTGCCTCAGAGGACTAGCACATCTTGGCAATTAACTCAGTATGAGAGGACAAGATTCTAAAATAAATATAAGAAAATAAAAAGCCTCAGTTCCAGGCCATCATGAAGGAACCAGAAGGGTGGGATTCAGTTCAAAATCAAGACACTTTAATTTGGCTGTACATGTCCAAAACACCTTAATTCAGATGTCAACACATAAGTCAGTTGTCTAAACTCCTGTTATAGCCAGTGAAAATCTTTACAGTTGGTGGAGCCTAGAGAGTGACTCCTCTCACCTGAGAGGATTCAATTGCCTGAACTATTGCCATTTGAGATGCCCCATGGTATCCAAGATAACTCTATGGGGCTGGCAGATGTCACACAGGACCTATGGGAGACCTTTGGGACTGGTAGATGGATACCAGATAGGACACACAAGAGCATTTCAAATGGCACTGGACACCCCTGTTCAGACACTTGAGTCTGCCCAGGAGGGATGTCCTGCCTTGTGAGCTGGGTCTTGTCCTCACCTCTGCTGGCGGTACTAAACAGAGGTGGCCCACATGCAGTTAGCTGAACAGAGACACCTGGTGCCTTTTGGGAAGGCTGGAGTGAACTGACAGCCTCTGGCCCCTGGTGTGGGAGGGCTGAGTCTCCCCAGGGTCCCTGTGTCAAGTCTGTGGAGATGTCTCAGCTGCTGCATGTGAAATGGCACTTGATGTTAACGCATGGGCAGCCCGTGTTGTGCTGGGAGCTTTGATGCCTCACTTACATTCAGGCACCTCCGCGTGGACACGTGCATTGGAGTATTGCTTGCCAGCTGAATCCCTCCCTAGCTGTGAGTTCAGTTCAGGCCCTTGATCAATTTGTCATGGTGTAATGAGTGAGCTAGAAATTCTGTGTGGTAATACTTTGCAAGCATCACAAGGTGGTAAACTAAGTTAAATACTCAGCATTTGCTATAGTTCCTTGCACAAAACATACATAGGTAGCACATTTTTGTGGTTATGCGATAGCTTTTCTATGCATTTGAAGCTAATGTTCCATCATTCATCACCTTGTTGAGAGAACATGCCCAATCATGAGGTTCTATGGGCTCCTGAAATTTGCTTTAATGTATGCCACTGATAAACTACTCAATATATGGCAAGAATAGGTGACCAGTAAAAAGTGGTAGGCATTGGAGAAAAATCTACATCTGTCTGAATTAGAGGACAGTATCAAGGAACTAATATTTTTGGAACAAAAGAAGCTCTGGCACTGGTATAGATTACATACTAGATGGGAATTTTAATAATAGTGCTGAAAATGCAAAGATGCTAAAAAAATTTTACAGACTCTGTTCAGCAGGAACAGAGTGAGGTCTTTGAATTATGAAGTATGTTGCTGAAGTATGTCGCATTCCCTTATTTAATGTATGATAGATGATAAATGTTTCTATAACTGTCAGTCCTGCACTACTTGGAATCAAGAGATAGTAACTGTATTTCACGTTCGTCAGCAGTGTAATTTCCCAATAAAGCTTGAGATATCAGCCCGAATATGCAAGATCCTGAAAGTGCTTCTTCTGTGCCAATATTCAAAAGTGCAGTGGGCTGACCTGAAGTTTGTACAGCTATTTAAATACATCTGCTACAGGCAAAGTAACAGATCATCTGACCTAGGAATGCATACATACAGAATTTAGATACAGGAACGTAATTAATGACAGCCAATATGTGTTAAGGATCTAGCTGTTATCAGACAACTCTAATTTCATTTTTTTTTATGAGATTATGAGTTCTGTTGGCAATGTTAATTGCAAAGATGTAGTATTATTCAGACATCTACAAAGTGTTTGGTTTAGTATCACAAAATATGGTGATTAATGAAGGAGTTCTCTAGGGTATCAATAAAGTACATATTGAGTAGCTCAATACCTGGCTGTCTCAAAGATCTCAAAAAAATTATTGTCAGCATGGGTCTTTATCAGACAGTGTTACTTCTAGGAGCTTCTGTAGAGTTTTGTAAGAAATTCCATGATGTTGAACATTCTCACCTGTTTAGGAAGCTAGTATACAATTGCTAGTGATACAGTACTAAATACCATTGAAAATAACAGGACTGCCAAAAACAGAGAGAGATTAACCTCATGGTAGGTTATGCTAAAACCTAGCCAAACCGAAGTATCCATTTAAAAGCAAGCAGCACAGACCATTCTTAGAGAAAGGATTTCCGTACCCTGGAAAGCACTGACTGAAAATAGCATTGGCTTCTAAAGGAAAATGAACATGAGCTCCTGTATGATACAGAGGCAAAAAGTGCTAATTCAATTCTTGTGAGTATAAACAATAGAATAGTGAGTAGGAGGAGGAAATTGACTTTTCTTTCTGTGTGACATTATTGGGACTGATGTAGAATAATGTACACAGTCCTGATGTCAACATTTTAAAAGGGATGTTGAAATACTACAGAGGATAGGGAAATAAGCCACAGATATGTTTTGATGGCTGGAATGGGGAAAAAAGAGGGAGAACAGTGAGAGCTCAATCTGTTTATCTTATCAGACAGATCAAAAGACAGCTTGATTATAGCACGTAAGAACCTTCATGGGGAGTAAATACCAGTTACTGAATGGCTCTTTAATCTAGCAGAGAAAGGCTCATCAGGAACTAGTGGCTAGAAGTGAAGCCAAATTCCAATGAGAAATTAGACACAAACATCTAACAGGGAGGGTGATTAGCTCCTGGGTACAAAGGAGCTGATAAATTCTTTGTCACCTCATTTTTTGCACTCAAGGATAGACACCCTTCTCAAAGCATATGTTTAATCAGACCCAAGTGGTCTGGCTTGGTATGGAGGTAACGGTGTTAAAGCTATTGGCTCAGGAAACAGATCGTGGTGGATGATCAGATGGTCTCTTCCAACCTCGATCACTGTGAATCTCAGGAGTATATCTTCCGGTACTGAGTCTAATCCTACTCTTAAGTTTTCTATGATTTCCTCTAGAAACCATGGTGAGATTCATTCTAGTACTGTGCACAGATATCTGGGGTTAACACGTCCCCCTAGGAAAACAGCAGAGAGGTGATGCAGAAGAAAAGGCGGAGGAACAATTAACCTAGGCATTCCTTCCTGGGGAAATAAGAGAGCAAGTAGACAGGACGTGACAGAGGCCTGACCGCTTTTCAGTTGTCACCAGTACAACAGTCGCACCGCAGAAAGGCCCGTAGCAGGTTACTAGTTAAATACTGAGCTCAGTACAAAAGGGTAGAGGAAGACTGTCTGAGAGCTGCTGGAACTCAGGGATATACAGGAAGGCACTCTTGACCCAGGAAGGAGGGTTTATTGCCTATTTATTAACAGACTGTTCATTTCCTTATACCCCAGGACACAGGTTTTACAAGCCCAAAGTGAGGAATATAAACATGTAGATTCGAAAAACTGGCATTAATAAAATGAACATGTTAATTGCGTTGTGACAGTTATCTAGCACTTCATTGCAAGAAAATTCCAGAGCTCTTTATATTATCTCAGGACCAATAATAGAGGAATTAATTCTAGGTCAGGTTCTGACATTTTTACCAACATTCAGTGTACTTTCCTCTGTACATAGTTCAACCAAATGAAAGGGAATATTTGCATAATGTGGTAGCTTCCATGCAGTTATGGCAACACTAGGATTTAAAATCCATTGCTTGTGCTGTCTTGGGCTATTTCTGTACCCTGTAAGTGTTGAAGAAGATAAAAGGTTGACAAGAAAGCAATTTTTAAAGTAACTTTCATAACCCTGAAATCCCTGCTCAGCATAAGAGTTCTTTCTCTCCACTTGATGGGGTGCCTGAATTCCTTGGTCAGGAGAGGAAGCACGGATGAGTCATAGGCATAGTTTGCCCTCTTGAAACAAATAAAGATATCCTTCCTCCAAGAAAGAAAACTCTTGTGAATATGGCTGTGTGATTGAGAACACATAATCTCAATCTGGAATGTGTATCACCGAAAGAATAAACTGTTTTGATTTCCTGGGGCAACAGTTTTGTAATCTGTTTATTCAGAATAAAAACTTCCTAAATTAACATTTGACAGATGTTACTCTCAAAAATGTTTTATTAAGTCCTAGTACCTCAAAAATATTCCCACTGAGTCTTCCTCACAGCAACACAAGCTTTGACACCTTGCTGGGTAAAATGCCTACAGCAAGAGGAAAGCAGATGTGCCAAGTCAGCTAAAGCTCAATGCGCAAAACGAAAGGGCAACAGTTGGCAGGTACGCTGATATCTGGTAAGTATACCCTCTTAGGATTGTTTGTATGCAAGGTGATACATCTGCAGGAATGCCTTCATGATTAGAAGCCCTCACCAGCATTATTTTAGACTATAAAATCTCTTTCTTATGCAACACTGAATCTTAATGTGGTGGCTTTGTGGTTTTAACACCTTTGGATCTTTATGACTAACATACAATGCAAAAGCAGATTACTTACCTCAGGGCACATTTAAAAGATTTCTTGCCAATATGGTCTGAATCAATACCATAGCACAAACTAGCATGAATTTCAAAGTAGTAAAAAAAACCCACACAGAGTATTGCAAGGGTTATTTAGTATTAGCGAAGAGAAGTAGGATAGACTGTGGTACTTTCTTGGGCTCAATATTGAATATTCATGGAATCAGATAGGCACATATTCAACTCAACTTTTAGCCATATGCTTAATTTACAAGTATTTTACTGGACAAGAGTATCATAGGATTTAGGGATTAAAAGGATTTACTAGATTATCATGTTCACACAGTTCTCTCTTCTTTTGGAGTGCCAGGGTAAGGAACTCATAATCATTGTCTGCATTTTTCCAATGTTCTGTCTATATTTCTATACTACTAAACAATAAAACTCACACTACTTTTTCTAGGACATTATTCCTCAGTCTAATGAAATTCACCATTAAAACATTCTTTCCCCACTTGTCTCAAATTATTCTTTTCTAGTTCCACGGTATCAAGTGCTGAATGTCAACAAAATAATGATGAACACCATATAAAAATTAATAAGGATTAAGTTACAATATTTCTGCAATGCATGTGGTTCCATTTTCACTACCAATTGTTAGCAACACCATTGGAAATGGTGTAATTATATTTCTGCCCACTTAGTTAGAAGTTGCCTCCGTTGCTGTCTAGTTGGGGTGCTGATTTATTGATGGGTGAAAGAGAGAATAACCCAACCAGTTCAGCTAGCAGATTCCAGCGGGAGGAGGTCAGTAGAACATCTGCTTTGTAATTTTCAGTTGTCTACTTATTCATGTGCAGAGTTCTGTTGTCCTGGGAACAGTTCAATCATACAATATGCAGACTTCTAATAAAAGGAAAAAATCTGATTTTATTGTGTTCTCAGAAGGTTATTTTTTGCTTCACTTAAGATGAGAATTCTTAATTTTTCTCCACAGTATGGCAGTGATCTTATCATGTTAGATTTACTGAAAATTAATTTTTTGTTAAATGCTTTTTATGCCCTGGCTACTGAGAATTTATTTCCCAACTTTAGCTGTGCTTTATAAAAGTAAGTTCAAATTGAAATCCTGGAATACGCCTGTGCGGAACAGCGCACTGGTACCTGAGCTCCGAGGTGCAGCGACAGGGACTGAGTGTGAGAATGACACCTACATGGAGGTGCCTACACATGTGGCCAGCTCTGTGTCTAAGCTCCCTTACAGTCTGTGAAGATGTGAGTGCCATTCCGCTGTTTAAATTTAGACACCTGAGTGGTAACTCAGACGGCTGAGATATCCGGAACCATTTGAGATGCCCTAGGGGTTATTTCAGATACCTGAGGTATTCCCAGGGGGCTGACAGATATCACACGGGACCTACGGGAGACCTTCGTGACTGGCAGATGGATGTCCGGCAGAACAGGAAGAAAAGGAGGCTGAGGGGAGACCTTATCGCTCTTTACAACTACCTGAAAGGAGGTTGTAGAGAGGTGGGGGTTGGTCTCTTCTCCCAAGTAACAGGTGATAGGACAAGAGGCAATGGCCTCAAGTTGCTCCAGGGGAGGTTTAGATTGGATATTAGGAAAAATTTCTTCAACAAAAGGGTTATCAAGCATTGGAACAAGCTGTTCAGGGAAGCGGTTGAATCACCATCCCTGGAAGTATTAAAAGATGTGTAGGTGTAGTGCTGAGAGATATGGTTTAGTAGTAACTTGGCAGTGATAGGTTAACATTTGGCTTGGTGATCTCAAAGGTCTCTTCCAACCATAACGGTTCTATGATTCTATGATTCTGTCACAAAAGAACCTTTCAAATGGCACTAGACCCCTGTGTTAGGAAAACAGTCCCTCCAGGAGGGATCTCTTGCTGTGTGAGCCGGGTCTCTCCCTTGGCTCTGCTGACGGTACTGAATGCCCATGGCGTGCAGTTGCCTGAACAGAGAGTGGTTGAACATTAGCACAGGTGGCCCAGAGAGGTTGTCCCGTCTTCACCTTTGGAGTTACTCAGAATCTGACTGTCCACAGCCCTGAGCAACCTGCTGTAGCTAACTGTGCTCTGAGCAGGGGGTTGGTCTGGATGATCTCCAGAGGTGCCTGCCAGCCTCAGCAGTGCTGTGATTCTGTAACTCTGTGAGCTAGGTGTTTACAATCCCATTAGAATCATAGAATCATAGGATCATAGAATTTGTTGGGTTAGAAGGGACCTTTAAAGGTCATCTTGTCCAACCCCCCTGCAGTAAGCAGGGACATCTTCAACTAGATCAGGTTGCTCAGAGCCTCATCCAGCCTGGCTTTGAATGTCTCCAGGGATGGGGCCTCCACCACCTCTCTGGGCAACCTGTTCCAGGGTTTCGCCACCGTCATTGTAAAGAACTTCTTCCTAATGTCTAATCTAAACCTACCCTGCTCTAGTTTAAAACCATTGCCCCTCGTCCTATCGCTACATGCCCTTGCAAACAGCCCCTCCCCATCCTTCCTGTAGGCCCCCTTCAGGTACTGGAAGGCCACTATATGGTCTCCCCAGAGCCTTCTCTTCTCCAGGCTGAACGACCCCAGCTCTCTCAGTCAATCTCCATGGGAGAGGTGCTCCAGCCTTCTGATCATCTTCGTGGCCCTCCTCTGGACCCGCTCCAACAGGTCCATGTCCTTCTTGTGGTGAGGGCTCCAGAGCTGGACACAGTACTCCAGGTGAGGTCTCACGAGAGCAGAGTAGAGGGGGAGAATCACCTCTCTGGATCTGCTGGCCACGGTTCTTTTGATGCAGCCCAGGATGCAATTGGCCTTCTGGGCTGCAAGCATGCATTGTTGGCTCATGTCCAGCTTTTCATCCACGAGTACCCCCAAGT
>VYZM01002161.1:230223-267924 GCA_013398915.1 Dromas ardeola | reverse complement strand
TTGCTGATGGTGCACTTGATCCCACTATTTATGTCATTGATGAAGATGTTGAAGAGCACTGGTCTCAGTACGGATCCCTGAGGGACACCACTTGTCACCCCTCTCCATCTGGACATCGAGCCATTGACCAGCACCCTCTGGATGTGACCTTCCAGCCAGTTCCTTATCCACCGAACAGTCCACCCATCAAATCCGTATGTCTCCAACTAGAGAGAAGTATGTTGTGGAGGACCATGTCAAAGGCCTTGCAGAGGTATAGATAGATGATATCCGTAGCTCTCCCCTTGTCCACTGATGCAGTCACTCCATTGTAGAAAGCCACTAGGTTGGTCAGGCAGGACTTGCCCCTGGTGAAGCCATGCTGGTTTTCTCAAATCACCTCCATGTCTTCCATGTGCCTTAGCATAGCTTCTAGGAGGATCTGTTCCATGATCTTCCCAGGCACAGAGGTGCCGCTGGCAGGGCGGTAGTTCCGAGGGTCCTCCTTTCTACCCTTTTTAAAAATGCGTGCAATGTTTCCCTTTTTCTAGTCACCAGGAACTTCACCTGACTGCCATGGCTTCAAGTCAATGGAGATCTAGGTAACGATTGAGTTGCCTAAAACACAGGAGTCTGTGGTGCTTTGACATGCTCTAGGGTAGCGTGCCTGGCATCCAACTGCCTGTTTTGAAAGCTGTGGGTTGTATGAAGGTCTTCTACCATATCTGCCACAGGGAGGCAGGTGCAGCTGAGATACCTGAGGGCATCCCAAGTGGGACTGAAAATGTCACTTTTAAGTTTAGGCTAGTGAATTCAGCCCATAGTCAATGAATTTGAGAGAATCATTTGGCTCAGTCAAAGTAGGCCAATTGCACGGAAGACTTGCTCTCCACTGGGTCTTGGATATCTACCTATCAAAACTACAGTTGGATATCTTATTTTTGAAGTGAGTCCCAAGCGAAGTAATTGCAAATTAAAAACTGAGCAGAACAGGAGAGACAAACAGCTGCCTACGTGTCCTACAGCAAGTGATCCTGTGAAGAGCTTTTGTCCTCTTGAGCATTTCATGCCTCTCTCCCTATTGTATTTACTTCCATGGACACTGAGCAGATTCTCTGCAGGTGGAAACTGTTGCAGCTCCACTGAGCGTGAATGACCAGCACCAGCATGCGCCTTACATAAAGATACCTGGTTGGTTGCCTGGGGTCTCAGATAAGAGGGACTTCTATAGGACCCTTCTCCTGTAGGTTTTCTGTTTTATGAGATCAGCTCAGGGCACGGGCAGGATTAGGGGACCAGATAACAGAACATCCTGCAGTAAAATGGACTCCGATAACTTACCTAAAAACATTCAGGTTTTCATCTCTTGGCTCTCTGTGTCATCCTGAGCTGGAATTTAATTACAACTATCTCCCCTGGCTGGCTGCCCATGCATTATTATCTTGTATATCTTCCACTATTTGACGTTTATTTGTTCAAAATGAAAATGACTTTTGGTCTTGGAAGATAATAAATTATTTTAGAATTATAGTAATTCCCTGTCACTTGAAATAACGCTCATCCAGAAAGACATGTTAACACCAAAGGCAGTATAAGTAAAAGCAAGAACTTCAGATATGTGGACAATCAAGATTGATAGATGTTATGTATTGGTGTCTTGACATTATTTCTTTTACTGTGCAAATATATTTAATATTTGCAATATCTTTCAGTAAAAAATATTCGTATTTATTATATTTGAAAGCTCTCCTCATGAATCTTCAGGAGAAAAATAACACAGGGCTCACAGTTTTATCCTAACAAGGAGAGTTTACTAACTTCCATGTTCAAGGTACCTGGTCCCTTTCTTTTCTTCCAGCAGCTCTTTAGCTCACTTTTTGCAAGTCTTTGGGCAGGAGATGGGGCCAGGAGGAAACCTTATTTCACTTACTCACATGATGCATTTTCTGAAGGTCTCTATCTCATTTCAAGACTGAATACCAGAGCCAGCCTACATGGAAACAGGAGCTTTATAGATTTTTTCCCCTCCATGTTTGAGAAGCAAAATTCCCCTAATGTTCCACAAACTTTTTTAATATTCAGTATCTGCCCAGTTCCCATTGCTGTTCTTTTACAAGCTGTGTCACAGACTACCCATACATGACCTGCAGACCAGTTGGCCAGCGTGGAGAAATTCAGGTGGGCTGAGAAGACTTGCTAAGGAACACAACCAGGTGCCCTGAACCACTGTAATTTTATTGCCAAGTGATACAGGTTAATGTAAGTGGGACATTTCATTGTAATGAACGCTCTTCAGACATGCCTGAGGTGACTAGAAATATGAAAATAACCCAAATCAGAGCTGAATTATTGAGACTGTCATTTCCTATTCATCACTAAGAATAGGCACGCAACCTAAGATCAACTTTCCTTTGTCCCTGGCTGGGAATCAAACTTTTCACGATGGTCTGACAGTGCACTGAAGTACTTGCATCCCACCTGTTAAAATGGCATAATGCCAGCACAAAATGTATTCATTACATTGAATGGGAGTTCTAGTTTAGAAGAACACCCAAGTTTTTTTCTACTATCAAGTGAGGAAACCAAGCCTCAAAAATGTTTGATTTTCAGAGTGCTGAAAAACTTATAAGGTGATAAATCCTCTCTTTGCATGGTCTAAGGGGTCCCATGATAAATAGTAAATGCTGAAGCCAAGTGGCTCAGCTGTTTCTGAGCCTCTCTGGATCATGCTCAGAGGCAAATCAGGAAGAAACGAAAATGGAAAACCTGCATAAACCTGCAAAACCAACTCTTAAAAAATGCAGGCTTAATATTACATGCCATTGAAGGGGTTTAAACACAGGTTCCCAAGCACTTACTGCAGGGCATATATAAGGTGAATATTTGGAGATTGTTACTCAGAACATCCCTGGTGTAACAAGGAAAGCTTTTTCTTGATGGAGAAAAAATAAGTCAGATGGGGCTGAGAAAAGAGAAGTGGGGAGGAAGCCCAGCAGTCCACAAACCTTAAGCTGAACAGAGCTGAGGCCAGCTTTCCACCTGTGCTAAATCTGGAAGGGAATAAGGTCCAGCAGCAGCTTTAGACGGCTTTAAACTTCTGTTCCAGCTTTGGCACAGCACAGGTCATTTTGACTTATGTATACAACAGAGACTGTACAGATGGAGAGATTATTTTCCTAATGCCATGCAACAAATATTTTTCCTTTCATCCAGAAGATGTTTCTAACCACTCCCACGACACTTTGAGAGGTGACAGAGAAGTGGAGAACTCTGGGTGAATTTCCCTGGTGCTGAGGAGCAGCACAAAGATTTTATTCCACCAAAGTCCCACTTTAACATGCAAAATAGGATTTACACAGTGCTCAAGAGCTATCTGCAATTAACAATTTTTTTCCCTCTTCTCTGTTTCAGTACCAACTCGTGTACCCAGCTCTTCTCTTTTTAATTGAGAAGAAAGACAATAGCTTTAACAGAAAAGGTAGAAAATGAATGCCATGGCTCCAACAGAAGCAAGAGCTAGCATTCTCAGTGAGGTACATCAAAATAAAATTTTAGCTGATGTCAGGCTCGTAGGGCCCCTACGGTCAGACAGGGCCAGATGCAGGGGCTCTGAGGTGGGCAGGGCTCTGGGGAATGGCAAAGGCAGACCCTGGGAGAGTGCAGAACCACACAGAAAACAGCTGAAGCCTGGACAAAACCCAAAAGCATGGTTTTCTTTTAGTCTGGTCCCAAGTGCAGCAGCATAGGGTTGAGAGCCCTCTCTGTATTCTCAGCCTGTCAGGAAAATTGGGGTAAACTCACAGATAGCCAAATCTTTTGCTCTTAATTAGGGGAGACAGTTCTAGGAAGGCATCTCTGGAGTAGCTTTTTTCCCAGGCTGAAGGGAATGAGCTGGGATCATTCCAGCCTTGCCTCAAAACTCCCCAAGGGCACTGGCAAATAAACATTCCACAGAGACCCCTGAGAAGTAAAGGGTGTATTTCTTGTGGACATGTTTCCTTCAAATTTTCTTTATTTGAAGCAATTTTGGATGAGAATAATTTAAAGGTCTAGCTATGAGAAACCAGCTCTAGATTGTTGCATGCCAGCAGGTTCAGCCAGTCCATTATTATACCACTGTGGTGAGGAATCACTTTCTGTGGCTATCCTTTACTCCTCCTCTTTCAGTATGCTTCTATAAGCTGTATTTTAGTTTCGATTACTACCAATGAACAGATTCCCAAGTACAAGATCCTGGAGAAACCAAACGTATAATTAGATGGCAGAATTATGTGGATCCGTATAAAGAGTTTGTTTGGGAGAAACAAACATATTCAGAAACAGTGATCATATTACTAAAAGGGCAGTATAAACATCTAATAATTGATGTGACAGATTATAGTTAGTCTAAATTATTATTTCTGTATTCTGTGTTTACTCGTTATGTTTTTCCAGACACTGTTTATTTCTATTAAATCTTTCTAATAGTCTTCTGAGCCTTTCTGGTTCAAAACCTCTTCTGGGAATTTTTTTATTTCCTAAGTCAACAGTATCTAAAAAATCTGACATGCATCTGTTTTTTAAAATGGCACTGTAACCCCATCACTCAGAATACCTAAAAAACTTCTGATGCGTTACACTGGGAACGCATCATGCTTGCATAAATTGCCAGTTTCATGCAGAGAGCTTCCTTGGAGAATCTCACAAGCAAGGATTAGCCTCGCTGTAATTTTACATTGTACTTCCACAATATGCTCTCTCCTTTCTCTTGAAAATATTTCCACTCCTGCTTCTTGGTATAGTGGTATGTGTTAACAATAACACATGATAAATTACTGCTTTATTGACTGGCAAGCACATAATTCAATGAAGCACTACAGTTCCAAGATTACATGAAAGTCGTCATTCCTGGACCAGCCATGGTAGCTAACCTGAGTATGCTAGACATCCATAGCAGCTGAATCGCTGCTTTAAAAAGAAAGACAATGCTTCAGAGAGATTGGTTCTTTAAGAAATGAAGATTTCAGGATCTGTTGTGCACATCGTCAAACTGGAAAGGCAGCCTTGAGGGAAGAATCAGATTAGCAGCATGAATAAAGCTGGAATAAGGCTTCCAGCTTCATTTTATAAGTGCCCTTCCCCAACAATAACCTCAATCTCCCCCAAATCCTTTATCAGACCCAGCATAATAGGTCTCATCATTATCATCTTCCCAACTTCCAGCCAGCCCCTACAATACTTCTATATTCTCACCCCTCTTATTGCACTTTCGCCTCCTTTCCATTTCTTCATTCACTCCCTGGTTCAGCATTCCCAAACCCACCTGTATTTCTTCCCATCCTCACTTCATTTGCCCCATGCACTTCTTCAATTTTACCTGTTCCTGGATGAGGTGAGGTGAGTAAAAAACCAATGACTGCTGGAGGTACCGTGCACGGGTGGGTTGATTAGTTCCAGGCAGAAGGGGTCACATGGGATTTCTTCATCTTGTACCCTGAGAGTGGACATTACTAAATGGTAACTCTCACTTATTCAGCCATCAATGTCCATGAAGATCTGAAAAACTTTACAGCTTTGACATGTCAAACTTCCTGTCAAATTAGGTAGAAATTTGCCAATGGGTTCACTACATGTGAATTGACAGAAACAGAAGCAGAGAAACAAGGTAATCATATACACTTTTATCATCAGAAAATTGGGGTAAAAGAGATGTAGATGAGTCCATCTTTAAGAGCATTACTTTCCTCTTTAAAATGATCAGCTGCACCCACACTAGCATGAAGGAGTGGACATCAGATAGTCTAACTTCCAGAAGTAGTACCCTATTACCAGTGACAAAACTGACAGTCATAAAATGGCCATAAAGTAAATCAGACAACTATTAGGGTGAAAATCACTGCTTACCAAATAAACCTGACTGTTATTAATGTCGAAACACCACATCAAAATATATATTCCTTTTTTTACTATCTTCTTGATCCTTTAGAACATTGCTGTTTTAAATACGAATTACGAATATCAGACATTTATTAGGAGTATCATCACTGAGTTCAGTGGTCACTTGTAAGTTTTATTATTCAGATCAATTCTGTTATTTTTTATGGCTATCATCTGCTGTGTATCACAAAACACTTCTGCAAGTGGAGAGCAGCAGATTTGCTTTTACTTGTGCAAAGGAAAGTAAATCACTTCCTCACATGGCTTCTCTGCCTGAAAAACTGCATGGAAATGGAGGAAGTAGTGTATTGCAGGGGAGAAGCCATAAACTGTGGATGTGAGTTATATTAAGAGCTCACAGACTACCATTAATCATTTTACATCACACATTCTCTATTAAAGCCAGGGGCGTAAGGAGACCTGAGCACACCCTCCTTTCAAGATATAAAATGCCGTGACTTCACATGAATTAGCCCCAGCAGGTATCTACCAAAGTGATGGAGAATCAAGTCCGAAGGCAGCAACCTTCTTTCATGTGTAATGACAGAAAAGCACAAAGAAAAGTACTTACTAGAAAATCTGTCCTGATCTTCAGCGTCATCCTGGCTTTACGTTGGAAGGGTTGCTTTGTGCCTGAGGGATGAGTCAGGCACCTAGCAGTGACATTTATGGAAATTGTTTGTATGTGTTAGGATCAGAATATCCACCTGGAGGTTGGTTGTGCTGTTCAGATTGGAGAATTGTGCATGCCAGGGTTATGTTTCTTCCTAAATACATGCGGGTATTTCTCTGCTTTGTCATGGGAATTGCAAGAAACATTTGTAGATGCAAGGGCCTTGAGCGAAAGCGAACAAGACAGACAGTAGGACAAGACACTGAGGGGGAAAAACGGCACAGATGCACTGAAACCATTAAAGCTACTCTGATTTATACTAGCTGAAGGCCCTACTTGGAGATGAACAACACATTTAAACAGCACTGAAAGAGCAAAATTCTAACCTCAGCTAAGCTAAGGACTGAAACTTTGGCCTGTTCGTGTTGCACGAATTTCAAGGAATTAATAGTTAATGGTATTCAATGCTGCTGAAGCATAGTATATCTGCAACTGTCAAAATGTTGATGGTAGTAAAACATGTGGTTAGGAAGATACAAAAAGATCCCTGACCACCTCTTCAGCACTCAATATGTTTCACTTCCAAAACGAAACACAGAATTATTTAAAATTAACTGAATACAAAGTGTACTTTGCAGGGGATCTGACTCTGCTTGCTCTATTGAGGATGAATAGAAGGCGGCTCTTGGAGGGAACTACTATGTTCTGCAACTTCCTTTAAAACAATTTTAAGGAACATCAGGTGCTGCTCATAGCTGTGACAATATCTGACTACCCATTCCAGGCAGGCAACAAGGAGCCACAAGAGGCATTTGCTGGCTCTCTGCCTCCCAGGGCCAAGCAGCCACTTAGATTCTCTGTGCATTTTGCTCTGAGAAAGTAAAAGAAACTTTGGGTGGCTGCCTGTGATGCTGCAAGGGGTGGCATTAGCCCCACTTACTTGTTACTATGGAGATCCATTCTGTCATCCCACCATAATAATTTTGTCAATGACATTTTGTTATTTGCTTATGAGCCTGCTGCTGGGAGAAAGCATTTTTGTCAGAGATTAAGAAGAGCTGTTTGAGACTCCTGCTTGCACGTCATGCAGAAGAGGGCTGAACCAGGGAGTGCAGAAGTGCATCAGCAGTGATCTTCTGCCGCCAGAGCTGAGCAGGGCTGCAGTGTGGCTGACCTGGAAGATCCCATACAGAAGGTCTGGGTGAATTTACCAGTGATTACAATAACACTCACGGTATTAACCAAGGGCAAATTATCTGAATATCTGTATCCATGTTAAAATCAAATAATGTGTTATGTGAACTTAAAGGCATGGGATTCTTCTTTGTATTTTGGTCATGTTCAATATTTTTATATAATTCTTGAACAAGCAGTGGCTTTCTGCCCCATTCTCACCACATGAACTAGGTATTCCTGGGGGGACTGTAATGAGTTGTTCGTTCTAATGTCCCAGGTTAGGAGTGACCTCACAAGCACTGCAGAAATTTGTAATAGAAATATGAAGATTGGTATGAATGGAGTAAGAATGGAAACGTGTGCAAAAGCACCAGAGGAAGGAGCAGAACAAAGGTTAAAAGGCGAGGCGTATGTTAATCGCCACAGAGCTCAGTATCTGTGATTTCATTCTAATAAAAAGGAGAAACAAACTGAGCTAAAGTTGAAGTTGTCAAGCGGATGAAGAACAGGACAAGAGCTTATCAGGCCAGGAAAATAAAAATTGTGAAATTCAGGAATTTTGCCTAACATTTACAAGGGGTGAGTCAAAATCACACGGCTAGCAATCCAAAAGAGCAACCACTCCTAAAAGGTACAAAAGTCCAAGCCCGAAACCCAAGATACATGTCGAGGCCTCAGCTGCTGATATAATTTGTTCTCCACGTTGCATATGAGCGGTCCAAGACTGCTTGGGCACATGTGTCTTGGTACTTGTGAATATACGGGTCAGAGGAAAGTGTGTGAATGAAACCTGTGAGAGCCTGAGGAGGAGTGGGTAAAAGTGAATTGCTTAGAATTTTTTGTATTGCAAAATCATCTTTCTTTCCATAAGATCTCTTGCAGAGTTCTGTTACAGTAATTTCTTACAAAGCCCATAGAATTATATGAGTATGAAGGTCTGAAACAAGCTTAAAGATTTTCTAAAGATTAGGATTCCTGAGATGTTTTCATAATTCTGTCACTTTTCTACTGAGCAGGAAAATCTTTTATTAGACTAAGCAGTGTCATTGGGAAAAAGTATACAAGATTTTTTGCAGACCGTGTCTTTTCTTAGCATTGGAAAAGGGAAAAAGAAAGAACTTAAGCTTTTTGCATGCAGGGAATTACTGCTCTGAATTTATCTTAATTTTGTTAATTGCTTAGATGACTTCAAGGTGCAGTTACATGCATATTTGCCCGCTGGCAAATTTATTTGACGTAGGTGCGACCCCAACCCCTTCACAGCAGTATTGTGTGAGGGCTGTGCCATAAACCAGATCAACAAAATGAGCTGGGATTAAAATAACAACTAGCAAAAAAATCACCTCCTTCTTTTAAAATCTTTTTTATTTGCCAGAACATTTCCTTGATTTGATTTAGAGCACCTGGGCCCTCAAGATAGTCAGTGTGGGCAATGGAGGGGACAGCAAAGAGGAGCATGAGGAGGAACGATGGGGTCTTCGAAAAGCACCGAGAACTACTCCGCTTTCCCTTGCTGCCTTTGAAGCAGAACCATCCTGCTCATCAGTCTTGCTTCTCTTTTCCCTTGGGCTTGTCTTAACTTAGAGGTGCTAGAGAAAAGAAAGGAGAGGTCAGAGGGCCAGGAACATCTAATTTGGGGCATGACGCTGGTGGATTTGCTGCCCATGGTCTACCAGGCACAGATAAGCTCTGAACACTGCAGGCAGGAACCAAGCACAGCTGAACTGCTTTGGAGACCAAATGGTTAGGCACTGGCTCAAGGGTGACCTTAGTGTTGCCACGATGGAGCTGTGCTTGCAACGTGGAAAATTACAAACCTACGGGAGGTACTGTCTCCCACAGCGGACGTTCTTCACAGGGATATTAGCAGGCCTAATATAGCAGGCCTAATAATCAGTCATCTTGATTTATTCTCGTGGACTTTGATGAAAAGGTAGCAAGTATCGTATGCCTTCTGAATTTGGCACAGGTCTTTGAAAATCCTTAGAATGGCAAAGAATCAAAGAGCAGCCTCAGGAACTGCACACCCAGACACTGGGCAAGAGCAAGGGAAACCAGGGCAGTGCATATTCTGCCTGGCTGACATGGCATGCTCTTCATATTGTGTTTTTTTAGGACAGCCACAACTCTTTCCTTGAAGTAACTGATTTTTTAAATGATAGTCTAGTGTTGAGGGAGTTTAACAGGACTGGTATTATTTCTCTGCACAATCACTGACAACTACACAAGGACATTTTAACAGCTGCAAAGTGAAAGCAGACAGGCTGCGAGAAGGACTGCATGGCATGACTTTTGCTCTACCATTTTCTAGATGACAGTTAGGTCAAATTTCTCTTTTCTGGTCATTGAAGGTCCTCTAAGATTTATTGGTAGGCTAAAAGGTCTGACCAGTCTCAGCTTTCTCTTTACATTTAAGTATTCTCCTTTATAAAGGAAAATAGCCTTTGTTTTGTCAAACTAAGCATGACAGACTTTTTCAGACTTAGAAACACTACTTGGAGTACAGTTAACACAAGGCGTGTTCCTTGCCCTAAGCTTTGCACATTTACTGCAGCAACGTAGGATGTGTGTAGCTCCGCTTCATACAAAACCTATAGCCCTTTGTGGCAAATAAGATCACCACCTTCTGGGAAAGAGCCCGTTGACTGAAGTACCTGATGTCAGCCATGACATGATTGACCAGTCTCTTCTGCAGGTCAGGACACACTGAGGTCTATGTTGAGCAGTACAGTGGGATGAAAGTCTAAGTCCAGCACTCATCCTACATGAACTGTAGCTCATATAAACCCTGCATTTGTATGGATGTGATGATACAGATGCTTTAGGTGTAAAGTACCTTTAGAATGACCCCAGCCTGCCACTTACCCTCAAAATTCTGTAAGAGGAGAATTTCCAGCATCTGCTCTGCTTTTGTTCTCTTAAACATGGATGTTCTCCTTATATACAAGATTCAAGAGGGGTGTCACTGTTGCCTAAAACTGTGGAAGTAATACTTTTCTATCCTTTTCTGGCCACATCTCACTTGAATCCAGCTTAGCTTTGAAGTTGTCTTTCAGTGGCTGTCTCACAAAGGGCTGGAGAATCACCCTGGGGCTGGACACTGAGCTCTCATCACTCTGTTATATCTGGCTGGTTCCTGAGGACCTCTGCCAGTAACCCCATCCAGCCAAAATTTCCTCTTGCAGTATCCCTCCCACCGTGTCCCACGCAGTTCTTTCCTGTCAATCCGTGAATTAATCTCCAGTCTCCAGTTTAACTACAGTATCCAGTACTTTGCAGAAGTTCAGATGCATGAGATGTATTGCTTGTCCTTTTTAAACTGAATTAGAGATAAAGATAACGTCACAGGAAAAGTTTTCATTTAGAGTGCCTTTGCTATATCAGCAGTATCAAATGTTTTACTGCTTAAATTTACAACTAAACAACTAAACAGTTGTTGCCAAAGCTTTACATTGGAAAATTACTTCTAGGGTAAATGAATTTTAGAAAACCCAGATACCTATACTCAATGATTCTTGAACGACTTTAATTTCCCACCATGTTTCTTTGCCCACACTTTGCATCAGGCTCATTAACTTTCAGCCCAGATAAAGAAATTTCTTCCGTCTGATTGTAGCCTCCGGTTTGTTGAAAACATTTTTTGTGTGCATGTTGGCTCTATCATACAAGTCACGTGATTTTCTGTTATTGGTATACCATTTGCGTGGTTTGTAATCAGGCGTGATTTTCTGACTTCTTCACACTCCCGTTAGCTGCATGAGCATATGTAACCCAGGAAGAGACTGCACAACCAAATAAAACAAAACTGCTGGCATCTTTTGTAGCTATTCAGAGTGTGATCCACTGCTGTACCTGCCCAGCTGTACTACAGGGCAGTAACACCCTCATACCAGTAAAAAGCTGCAGGAATGCAGGGCTAACAAGTGCCTGTAGGGAAGGAGCACTTACCCATAACTCCAGGATCCCAGAGAAGACTCACATCTCCATGAAGGGTTTCAGGTGAGACCCTGTGAAGTTACTGAGGTCTGGGTTCACAGAGAGACATGTGCAATACCTGCATTCAGGTGCTTCTCTTGCAAGTGGAATGGCTGCTGGTTTGATCTAGGACCCTCCACTCGCCACCCATGGCTGGGAGATCTGATATCCTTGGGACTGGACAACCACCTACAAGTGGAGAAGCTCAAACCTGCCAGTAGCAGGGCCTGCAGTGGAGGTGTCATCAGCCCTCCTGGTTGTTGTGCCGTGCAGGAGGGCTGGATCTGGGTCCTCCCCAGCGTTAAAGGCAGCCTTGACCATGAGGCTCCAGCTTGGGAGCAGGAGGCAGCACGCTGCTTCCCGCTGAGCTTATTCCCCAAAGAAAGCATGGCCGAACCATTGGGATCAGGCGCTTAAATTACTTCAGGTTCTTCTCAATTTCTTTTTAATCTGAGCTTCGGTCTCGCTGCCTCTACCCTGAAGTCTAATGAAATCTTCTTTTATGAAACAGAAAAGAGTTTGGAAACTCAGATGTAGAAAATCATTTTGGGTCCAGACTTGCAAGCTGCAAGGGTGTGAGGTCCCTCACCAGCAAGTGACAGCCCTCAGTGGAGAGTCCTCAACACCCTGGACATAATTTTTAAAGAAGAATCCTATCGGCCTTTCTGTGCTGTGCAGCATATTGCAGAGCCGACGCGTTTTGTGGGCAGTTTGGTACCCCCTTAGACAACAAAGGCTTGGACAGGAATGGTAGCTGCACATTGTATTTTTATTCAAATATGAAAGATAAGGGAGAGAGCAGGAGTCTGTTAACAGAAAAAGTTGCCTTCTCCGTCATGCTGCTCACACTCTCTCTGTGTCTTTCTAAGAATAACCCTTTCTTTACATTATGAATTTTTCACGCAGAGAAGGGATTTTGTGTGCTTCAAAACTCACTATGTAGACTGTTGTTCATACGAGGTTGCCAAAAAATTTCAATAAAAAAGAAATATTTTTAAGCTTAATATTTTTGCAAAATATTGTTTGCATAGTCAGCATTGCAGTCCTGCCAAAAAAAGCAGATTAACTTTATTCAGTGTTATTAATATTGTTTACTTGTTAGACATAGGGCTTTGATCACTTCACTAATTCTTTTTATGAAATTTCGGGTACTGATTTCATCAAAAATGGTGAAATTACTCTTGAAAACACCCTCAGTTCTTAAAAGCAAACAAAAATCTTCCAGAAAAAATACATGAAATTTTTTTTTTTTATGTTTTGGTTGTCTCTTCCACTGTAATATTTGCGAAGTTATGGCTATTATCTTTTTTTATTGAAGATCCCAGTTGGTTTTTCAATTACCTTTTTCCCTTTGATCATTTCACAGTTTATTAAGTTCCCATGTCCCGAGATATGTAGTAAATGCTCCGTGCAGATGACTTCTACAGATTTCATAGATGGGTAAAATGAGTCTTAAGGAAACAATAACTTTCCCAAAGTCACAAAACAAGGTCAGAGTAACGCAGCAGAAGTGTGATGGCTTGTCTCTGTGGAGAAGATTGTCACAGTAATTGTTTGAAAGATTAATCTTTGCCACAAATGATTGTCACACAAATTAATCTAGAGCAGAAAGAATTAATCAGAGATCTGCTCCTTGTGACAAGAATTGTCACTCATGAGCCTCAAAATGTACTCCTTGCAATAGTAAAGTTAGTAAAAATGAGTCTAGGAAACACAACATAAAATTAATTATTGGCAATTTGATGGCAACTTCGTGTCAAGCGTTCTGCTGAGAAGCTAGGAGGAGGGTCATGGCACCTGTAGGAAAAGTTTGGGACCACAAACCTTCCTTGAGCTAGGAAAATCTGCTCTGATAGCTCCACAACCCAGTTTGTCCCTGCCTCTGGCTGATGGAAGAGTATTTGTTTAGGCTGAAACAGGTCATATAAGAGAAGTGTGTATTCTGTGCCTGGTGTGCACTGGAGCGCTGTGCATGTTTTACTCGGGCAGGGGCTACTGAGACTGCGGGATCGCTGCTGCCGGCCAGACACAGTGCGACCCTGGCATGGACCTATGTGCAGGTCTCACCACATCTCCATCTCCAATGGGGATATACAGCTTTATAGCTCTTCCCACCCATCGGCCAATCTCTGCATAGTAGAGGGAGGAGAGTCTGTTGGCCTCTTCTGAGCCCTCTGTGGTATATCCCATTTCCTTCTTCACACTTCCTCCTCTCAAAGCATAAGCAAGAAGGGAGATACCTGGCTTTCTTGGACTAAGAACTAAAAACTTCAAAACTCCCTCATATGTGATAAAGAGAATTTGAACTATGACTCTTGATCCCCTCACTTCTAGTGGAGATAAAAAGATTGAATGAGTGGCTAATGCTTCCTCCCTGAGGAAGATCACAGAAAAGTATCCAAGATGAGAATTAGTTTCAAATTCCAGATCCTATCCACCTTTAAGCAAAACCATTCAAATCTTACTCTGGCAACATTTCATTCCAGATACCTGTGGATTTAGCTGAGCAAAGGCTGATAATTTACTAGAAGAGACTGAAAGGTCCTTGAGGTCTCTGGCTACCCCAATTAACCACGTTACAAGATCCCCAGGGCAGGCACATCATGC
Source organism: Dromas ardeola (assembly GCA_013398915.1). Classification (NCBI taxonomy): domain Eukaryota; kingdom Metazoa; phylum Chordata; class Aves; order Charadriiformes; family Dromadidae; genus Dromas; species Dromas ardeola. Next base: position 253,658 of record VYZM01002161.1, on the reverse strand, counting down.
TTCTTCATGAAGGGGTCATGTTGCCTGTGCCTGTCTTACCTGGTCCTCAGCCCCTAGGAGTTTTGCTTGCAGGGAGTGCCTTATAGCCTCTTTTGCCAAGGGCAGCAGACAGAGATCTTTTGCAAATCTTTCAGCATCTTATAATCTTTGAACCTTACTCGTCTCCAGCCTGAATTTCCATGTCCCCTTTTTACCTCTTTCTTCTTTGGCCAACAAGGTCTTTCTGTTTAGATCCTCTTATCCCATTGATATTTACAGTGAGTGACCATATAGGGTATAAGCGGCTGGGTTTTGTGTCATACGCCAGGTATGATCCTCTTTGATTTACCATTCTCATCTGTCCCTGTCTACTGGAAATATCATTCCTGATACATCCTACAATTGCATCAATCTTTGCATGGCTGAATCACGTTGATGACTCATGGCTATACTGTGAATGATTATTTCCAGTCTGGGCTTTCTTCTCTCCTCACATTACCACAGTTCAGCCCCCAGCTTACAGCAAATCTTTTTATTAGTCTCTATGTGCCTGACCTGGCACTTCAGGCTGTTAAATTTAATCTGATTTTTACTGCTTCATTGCTGAAGATTATCAGGTTCCTGCTGTATGGTATTCTAACCTTCCTCTCTATTAACATTGTCTTCCAAATTTGTGTCATTAACTATTTTTATTAGTTATTTTTGTGCCCTGTTATTGTGAGCTACTGACTTAATGGCTGATCCTGGACATAGTCCTCTTAGAACCTGCCTTTTGCTGGCTTCATCTTCCTTCAGTGTTAGCTGTTGTTAGCTACCCTGGAGCCAGATCTTTTCATAAAGCTAACTAAATAATCCCCCTTGCCTTTGCCTTACGCATTAATAATTTCTCCTTAGAATGTATGTGAAGCTTAGCAGAAGGTCAGGTGGGTTGTATTTATTACATTCTTTCATCTAAACATAGACCAATATTTCACAGAAAGATACCAAGTTTATCTGTCAAAATCTATTGCTGTAAATTCAGGTTGTGTTGTATCCCATTTTCTGCGTATCTCCATTTTGTTACGTAGTCTTTCTTTTGAAATTTGTTCCAACACATTGCACACACTGGAAACCAGGCTAATAGTCTTGTAACTGGGCAGGTCATTTTTCTCTTTTCAAAATACAAATGCTGTGTTTGCTAATTTCAGATGCAAATTCACTAGCCACAGATGAATAGGTTCATTTAGAAAGGCTTTGCTGCAGGACTTGATATTTCACATGCTAGTATTTCCTGGATAAAGATTAACCTCTCCAGAAGTTTCAGCATACTGAACTTAGATATTTTTTTTTTCATCTTTTTCTGCTGGAATTTTCCTTTTTGAATATTCATTCCCATTAAGCCTCCTCTCATCTTTCCTGTTGTTAAAGTCAAGGGTAAATAAGCCACATAAATAAGCCTAGTTATCTTCTGTCTCAACCATGTTCTTTCTATATGGATCCTCCCAGCTTTAGTCTTTTTCTTTTTCCGTAGGCTGATCTAGCAGTAGATTTTTATTGCTACAATTTTAGATATATAGCCATAAAAATCTAGGTATTTATCTTAGACTCTAGCAAAATTTTCATGTAGACCTTATGTCCTCCATTTGTATGACCTGGTCCACAAAGCTTTAGGCAAATATCATAGTGTCATCAAGATCTAGCAGGGTGCATCCACACTGATCCACCTTGCAATGGACCAGTAATGCCTATTTCTTGATTCACCTAATATTTCTCCTAAATCCTGTATGTTGATGTTTTTGTATTTTTGTTCTGAACAGACCCCAGTTTTTAATCAACTGTTCAGGAGGAAAACCCATTATCTTCCATTTAATTAAGTCTGTAATCTTAAATGGTTCCTTATCTTAAATTGTTCCTTAGTTCAGCTTAATTTTTGCCTTACCCATTAACAGATACAGATCTAAGTTTGTAATATTGGTTTGCATAACAGATGTCATTATACAGTCAAATATATCTCTGCACCTGGACACTTTCCCCCTAAGGTGAACTACATATTGACAGTTTTCAGTGCCAGATGTTGTGTCTGATCTGGTTAAACTGGAGGCCTCTTTTCTCTATAGTGTTGCCATTCCTTTCAAATTTTCAATGACCAATTTTTCTCAGAAAATTCTGATTTGGCAAAAGCAACTTTTTCAGGAAGGAAGGTCAATGTCTATTAATTTCCCCTTTGAAAGAAGATTTTACATAGTCCCAATGTCACATATTTCTGACGTAAAAAGGAAAAAAAAAATCCAGAAGACTTATTTTTGTCAGAAGCTCAATTAATTGCAATAATGATATAAGTAATAATTATAAAGTCAATTTTATCTGAAAAATAATGTCATGAATTCTCAAATTTTTGTCAGGGCTCTTCTTCTTTATTTTGACTTATTTTTTAATGTCAATTTCTGACAGAAGGGAGAAAACGTTTCCACCCCAGCCCTGTTTCCTGAAAAAAAAAAAAATCTTTGTATTCATGCAAAAACCTCCTCATGTTCCCTCTGCTCAAGCTTGTACAAGGAGTTGGAAGCACTTTGGACAAGCAACATGCAATACTCTGGATTCTGAACTGCATCAGTACTGCCTTGCTGATGATACTAATGCAGTACGTTATTGTAGTCTGCCATGGAAAGTGGTCTGGATATTGTGACCTGCCATTTCTGTATATGCCTGACACCTGCCAAGACCCTCTCAAGGGCCATTTTGCAAGCAAAATCATGAGAAGCCTGCATTTTATGGTTAACTCTTCCCAGAAATTATTTGGTTTCAACCAATAATAGCAAGTAACTTCTCTCTGAGGTGGTTTTTGGTGCCACCGCTTTAGTCCTATTACTGAAGGGCAAATTGAAGTAGTCCTTTGATTGGGTCTGCTTAGAAAAGGTAAACAAACAGGAAGAGTAAATAAACTGTTCAAAGTAAACTTCAAGACGCTGAAACAGGTAGATACAGGCACACATTAAGGTATGAAAGAATAACCTGCAGTTTTGGTGGCTAGACTAGAATGATTTTTTTTTTATTCCTCTATCATACATATGTATAAGACGAAATATTCTTTCAAACTCAGTCTCTTCCCCAGAGCTCGTTGACTTTTTCTTGTCCTTTTCTTTGCTCTTGTACAGCTCAATGCCCAGCTCTCTAAGCAGATGGCATATACCATATGACAACTGTGAACTGGATGTTTCTGACAGGTACCATCACAGGGACATACCGCACAGCCTCATGACATACATCAGAGCACTATGCATAACTAGGCATGATCAATATATAATGAAACAAAGAAAACATAGTGGCTTTCAGCAGGATCTTTATCCCAAAGGAGCCTTAATGTGCTTTAGGCATGTAGAGACAAATTCAAAAGTCTCATCCCTATTTCTGAATGAGGAGTGCTAAAGTGGTGAGTGGCACACTGAAACATAAAAAAGCTACTCAGGCTAGGAATCAATGCAATTACTACATCTTTTTGAAACCGCAGAATTACCTAACACTGGGCAGAGTGTCATTGCTGTGATAAAAATTTACCTAGGGCACTGGAGCTGACTTTGGCAGACAGCCTACAGGGACTGGAGATGACACCAAACACTCGGGAAGGCAGCTCCCTGCTTCACTTGAACAGATCTACCTTCAGCACTAATCTGAGTTGCTGGCATTTTCTTCCATCAGGCTAGACAATGGTCCCTCCACCCTCACCTCTCTCCGAAATGCAACAAAAAAGCAGTTTTGTGTTATACAATGCTGGGATCTCACCCTTAAACTGCAGTCAGGTCTGCACTAATACCCTCATTTCAAGAGGAAGGAGCGTGTTGTAGGCAGTAAGTAAACTGGCAGGTAGGTGCATGTTAATGACAGCAAATTCCCAAAGATGGTCCATAGACACCACAGAGAGGAGTTTTGGCTGGACTGTGTCACATTAGAACATCAGTTCAGTTACTGGATTAGAGACAGTGTTTTTACTGGATCAGTCCGCTCTCAGGCTCCCGTCCAAATGGAGACCAGCAGAGCTGTTTTTCATTAGTTCAGGGTGATGGTGAGATAACAGCCCAGAGTAGTACATCAGTAGTAACACAAACAGAATGATTACAAAAAATGAGTAATTACGGCGCATCCGCTCTTGAGAATTGTAGCAGAGACACTATATGGCTCATTACTCCCTCCTATTTGGGTGTGAAGTTGTCCCCCATAGGTTGGCTGACGGCATGGTTTGATGTGGGAAGAAAGGATTTCAGAGCCCAGATGAGTCCAACTGTATTTTCACTGACTTGCTGTCGGCATCTCTGTCACACATAGTCCTTCAGCTACAGTTCTGTTCCTGACAACTGAATCCTCAGAGCCCTTAATGTAATTAATGGAGGAATGGCCTCATTAGTGAAATGACTTGATCTTTTCCAACCTGGTTGTCCCTTTCTTTACACTTTGGGCATTGTCTCTGCGTTTGCATGTGCAACTGAAGGCAAGAGCGTTGTCCCTTATATTTAACTTATTGGGTGACGTGCTTTCTTTGGCCAGTAGCTTGTGCTAAATGAAGGAATTCAAACGCTAAAGGCAGTTGTGGAGCTGAGGATGTGATTTGCCATGGTGGCACACATGCTGTGTGCACTTTCTGGCATTTACACTACTGCCCTTAAACTCTGCATTACCATATGGACAGGGGTTCATTTCACCCACCTTCATCCAAAACTCATCTAAACCATTCATTTAGTCTCCCTCTCCAGCTGGTGAGAGAATAGGCACCTTCCGACAGCAACTCATCCCATTCCTCTCTAGGCAAAATTCAGTTCTTTAGACACAGGAGTCTGATGCAATTTGAGATTTCCTGGAGTTTCTACTGCAGTATCCAGTTGAGACTGTGGTAGGACACAGATCTTATGTGGTATCTGACAGCCCTGTGAGGATATAAGCTTACTCTGGGTCATCTCAAGTAGCACTGGATGTATGTTCATACAGCTGACTCATGCCTTAGACACCCTTTCTACCAAGGGATTACTCCCACATCAGAGATGTCTTCCTGCCTTCATCCCCCCATGGGGATGGGGTGCACCATATCTGCACAGCACTGGCAGGTCTGATGCTACAGATGAATCACATTCCCTGGAAGCGGCTGCAGGAGGTCAGGCATGATGTCTTAGGGTATCATTTATGTCTATATGTAGGGAAATGAATCATGCCGCAGATGATTACCTCAGCCTAAACACTGCACTGTTAATTGCTTAAAGTAAACAAGGTAAAGCCAACCCTGAAATTCCTCTGCCTTCACCCTGGGAATTTTGTCCTTCCCAGCTCAGGTTGGTTGGTCAATGTTTCAAGCCCTATGGTTTATATCTGCCAAGAACCCACATTGATTCTGCTGCAATGCCTTGTAGACAGACCACAGTAGCTTTATACTACCAGCTGGGTCTTGTTTCCACTCCGTTGAACTTAACTCACACTTCAGAGAGAGAAGCTGGGTTATTAATGACTTCTTGTTTGCACTGAGCTCTTCGCAGTGGTGTTGGAATGCTACCTGAACTGGATCGTATGACTTGAGCTCAAGCACCTCCATGCTCCAAAGCAGCTGCCTGCATTGCAGACACATCCAGTGTGATTTCCTATGACATGAGAATGAATATAAATGTGCTTGACTGACGTTAGTAATAATTTTTACAATGCCAGCTTTGTACAGTGAAATGTTTAGAAATGCTTATTATTGACGTGCTGAAGCGAAAACACAATTACTCTGTACTTGTTGCTATCAAACACAGTTTATGTTTTCCTGGAAAAAGCAGATGGGATGTGGAAATGGGATATTTCCCAGATGAAGAATGAAGGGAAACATGCTCAAATATCTTTCTCATTCCCTTTTCCCCCCACTCGCTGCCCACATTTTCTCCCTTTCCTATTAATTTTGTCTCTTGCCAGTAACTTTCTGAGATTGCATTTCCCACTGGACCGATTGCAACTCATTGAGTCATGCTCACTGTCTCTCACCTACTCTTCTCTCACATGTTGGCCTAATATACAAATTAACAAGATCATAGTCTAGATTATGCATACTACTGCACACACAATATGAACCACATTACTAGTAGGGAATGGCACCCTCACTGAATCTTAATAAAAACAGGTTTGAACTTTACTCCAAACATTCATTGAACTTCTGTGGAGCCTCCTATTTGTGTGTTCAAAGACAAAGGAGAAGTCCCAAAAGATGCAGCTTCTTAGAATACAGGAACCAAAATAGTGTTAAACCCAGACACGTCTTTAGGGTGGACATGAAAGTCTTATTGGTTTTCTTTGCCCTATATATTAATGACAGTTTCTAAGGGGAGGAGTTAGCTTCTTGTTACTGGATATGATTGAGAAGTTTATTCCTGGAATAAACTTTTGGAAGTCTATATTCTTGGAATAAATTCTCAGCCAGTTCTTAGAATTTCACCAAGATACCCCAATAATATTTTAGCTCCCAGAGATTTACGAAACTAAGTACACTCCAGCCAGGCCTCTTGGTATGCTGTGCGGCTTTTTACTATCAGCAATCCTCCGCACAGAAATAATCGGTATCACTGTTCAAAAGTAAGCATATGCCAGTTCTTTAATTTCTACATCACTAGGCATTCATAAGCTACATGGGAAAGTAAAACCACACAGGGCACTGTAAAGACCAGCTGAGCCATACTAACTGCAATCAAGTGCGGGGAAGATCAGTGTTCAGGTTTCACACTTGCTGTGTAGGATGAGAGCAAGAGCGTCTTCTCCATGGGCAATACAAAGAGTAGGCATGACCAATGGCACCGACCTGTGAGGTGGATAAGGGGCTTAGAGAGGTGGTGTAGTCCCTCCATGAGCACTGCCTCTTGTGGGACACACACATACATTCTCCAAAGCTGTTGTACTTTTGAAAAACTTTCACATCCCTTTGCACACCCTTGTCTTTGGGCGAGAGGAGAACGTCGAAACATCATGGACGAGATTTCCTATAGGAAAATACCCAAATGCAGCAAAGAGAAATTTATTTTTAGCCCAATTTCCTTGGAAAGCATGGCGTACATGACCTGTCCTGGGTGACATATTTTGAAGGAATTGGCTAATTTCAGCCACATGGGAAAGAGGAGTGGAGTTCCTAAGGATATTAAATTTCCCCATATCTCACGAAAGTAGGCAGCTAAGTGAAGCAGTACTTATAAGACTTTCAGAAAGGGAGGGACTGATGGGTAAGTTCGGCCCTGATTAGAATCCAGAGCATCCACACAGGAATACTTTCCTCAAAATATAAATCCTCAATAAGCTCAGTTTTAATTTGTTCTGCTGCTCACAGGACTGCGTGTTTTGCTCTAGTTGTGCAAGCCTTATCTCACTTCCCTCAGCTTCTTCCTTTCTTTACCTATCTGCCCTTCCTCTGCAAGGGAGTGGGAGCCTGCTCTTTATTTTGCTCAGGCTCCAAATCGGAAATATGGCACATGAATAGGAACCACACACACCCTGGGGCAGGCTAACAGCACCAGTGATGAGGGAGGGTGTCAGGAGCTGCTAGAAAGCTTTAAGTTTGGGAACTTCATGGCGACAGACCTTGGTGAGATGGGGTGTGGGTATCTCCAGACATGGACAAGCAGCAGCAGGGAGCAAAGGCAGGTGGTATGGATGTACCATGGCACGTGCTTGGAGACAATCCTGAAGTAGCAAAGTGCTCCAGGTGTAGCATGAAGAAAATGGTACTTCCTCAGTATTAACAAAAAATAGCAGAGGGTGCATGAGCCCAGAGAGCAGAGGTGTGCGTTTAGGAAAGCAGCTCTGCAAGGCCGAGGCGCTGGTGCCCTGCAGCTGCAGCAGTACTCGGACACCTTTGAGTGAACACCAGCATTGCAAAAGACCAATGTGCAATGACTTATTTGTTGAACAAACCTAATGAAGCCATAACTGCAAGGGTAAGAATGACATTTCTGTCAGTTCATAGCAGTCCCTTTTCCCACCCACGGTTTCAATGATCACAATAACTAGACCTGTATTTAAATTGCTGTACCTGCTGGGGAGTCAGGAGAGATTAACATACTGTAGGCGTTCATTTTCTAGGTCTTTTTCTTCCAATATTCTTTAAAAGTTGCTGCTTTCTCCAAAGGCTAGCAAAGTATGAAGGAACAATTTCAAAGTTTGTGCTTCATTATTTTTTATGGCCTTATAATTGTTTTAGTTACATATTCACTGGTCACAGAAAACACAGTTGTACCAAATTTGTTGTACCAGAGTTTTACCTGCTGAGTTTCAAAGACAGATAACACCTGGCCACAGCCCCCTATAGCTTTGAGCACCCCTGACTACCAGCTCACAAAAATTATCAAGCTGAAAAAAACCAAGTCTTACATCTTGTTTTGTCTGCAGCTTTCCAAGCATCCATTTATTTGTACTCTTGTTTTAATTTGAAGGGCTCCACAGTGAATCTCCTGTGGCTCTCCTGAACTTCAGCCCAAACTTCAGCCTCTCCTGAACTTATCCATTTCCCATTAACTTTTGATGCCATCCCCTCTGTGGGCTTCTCATTCTCACAGGATGAAATCCTGCACTTCCAGCTTGGATGAGAAAAAACCAACTTGGCTTGTCCTGCAGATGCCTCAAGGCACCACATGCCTTTGGCTCTTGTGGGATGTTGGTTACCCATTCAACCTGAAAGCTTGCAAGGGCAATGTGGAGCCGAAGAGGAGCTCTACCTCCCCAAGAGTATTTCTGGTACTCTCAAGACCTCTCCCTAGTGCTCATATTAACCTTCCCACCTTGACAATAAAGTTTTTAAATGGCACTATTTAAGGATTATTTTTTATCAGTTCCCTGGCCAAAGTATCTGCTTTGTTCCTGAAGGAAATGACCCTCAGTACTTGTACGCCTGCATGCCTTCCAGAAATGCTGCTGGTTCTTCTGTTATTCCTTGGTTGGTAAGGTGTGATAGTATCTCAGACTGATCAATACTAGCTGCAAAACCAGAAAGGCTTTTGGGCATATGAGTTTTGCGCAGATTGCTTGAATAAAAGCCTGTACATCTGAGAGACTGTCCTTTCCAGCCTGCTTAGCTGATGTAATATAGAGCATTGCCTCTCCTTAAAATTTTTTTCTCTTGTATTTGGAAGCCATGATGGCTACAGTCTTGCAATCTCTGTAATTTTAAATGTAAATGCGTATAAATAACCTAAATCACTGGCAAACACTGGTAATCTGAGTAAATTCAGTTCTTGCTTTCTTGAACACCCCCCCAAAATATGGGTAGAGTTTAATAAATAGGCAATTTTCTTGTTCTTACGGTGTCATTTACCTATACCTTGTGTACCATCTGGTGCAGCGCTACAAAGTGGAGCCTCTCTTCTTCAGTTGACTTCACTTTACCAAAACATAAATAGTTAAGTGAAGAAGATATTATATACCCTTTAAAAACCTGTGATAAGAAGCTGTTTACCTGTCAATTTTCCTTCAGGATCAGAGAATCACAAAGACAGGTAATCAAACTCTTTCTTTAATTCAAGTATACAATCTCAGAAGCTTTTTGGTTTATATAGTCCAGTGATTCAATATCGGTGTAGGAAACAGAGGTTAGATTTGCAATGAATGCGCATTAGCATATAGTCATTACAAAGAGAGGGGTATGTTGAAAGGTCTTGGTCTACCCTGTAGCTTTAGCCAAGCGCTCTGTTCTCCGGGGGAATGTACCACCATTGTGCTAAAGGTATCCATTGCCTCATTTACTTACAACTTCACTAATGAAAGCAATGAAAGAAGCCTACAAGAACGTTTTGTTGAAATGTCTGCAAATATTCTTCCACCAGGGAGAGTGGAAATGCTCCTTGTAAATAAAAGAGAGTGGGAAGGCTTATGTATACCTGCCTGGGCAGTACTCCTAATCCTGTTCATTGTGCCGTTCATTTTTTTGGCACAGAGCTTTTCCTGTTACATCACTTATGTGTCCCCAGAAGCCCCGCCAACTGCTTGTGCACCAACAAACACTTTCAGATGAGCTTATTTAAAAGAAGATCTACTTGGATCCTTAATTTCACGGGTATTAAAAGCTTAAAAAAAAAAAATCTGCTAAAATGGAATGATGTTGCTGAGGGACAAGCATATAGGGATGACTTATGCGGGTTGTTTTGAGGTTTTTTTCCTTCAGTCTCATACTTGCCCTGGTGACAGGGGAGTCATCTATCATCTCTTCTTTTCCCATGGCAACCCTTAGGCTCTTCTTTCTTCTATGTTCTTTGGCAACTAAAATGAGAGCCAAAAGTCATGTTTATCTTCTCCAAAGCAGCCATTGAATTGGAAAAGCCCCTTTCTCTCTGAGTTTTCTTCTAATGCAGTGAACCAAGGACTCAGGGAAGCCAGCTGAAAAATCCACCGAGCCTGTCCTCCCAGGCAGTTTCCAAAAGTTTTCCTAGCTGTACCTACAGACCCTGCCTGTCACTCCCAAAACTCTTTGAAGTTAGTATCATTAATTACAATTATTAATAGCGGACTGCAACAGTGTGGATGTTATGTGACCAGTGAGAACAGTTTGTCCTCTGCAGTGCAATCACACCATCTCTGGTACCTGGGCAAACTAATGAGGGCTAGCGAGGGTCCCCTGATACATCATGACAGTCTGCAGTGCACATAAACCCCAAGGGTGGCCTGGGGAAGATTTACAGTGAAGTCTGCACGGTTTGCTGCTTAGACATTAAGTAATTCAGGAGAGAAAGAGAGACGGTTAGAGGAGTAGGGCTAGGAGTCAACGACGGGTTGGGGAAGAGGAGGCCAAACAAACTGCAGCTTATTTTCTTAACACTTGGACCATTATTTTTAAAATAATGAGGAAGATGGAAAATGAAAAATGGGAATAGCAACACTAACTGCATTTGGAATTTCAGAATTTTTTTATGCTCTAATAATATTTCTAATTATGACGAAAGCAAACTTGGTCATTTTTACATTTTTCCACATAGAAATGTCCTCAGGGAGAAAGCTTCCCACCCAAAACCTCAGAGCTGGATACAAACAATAATGCAAAAATCTCAGAATAAAGCTCTTCGACATATTGGTAATAATTTCCCATCTTGTCTCCAAATCAGAGCCCAAACTTCACATTACCTAGACGCACACTTCCACTGCAATTTAACCCTTTCAGCTGGAGTTTCCACAGTGTAGTGGTTATCAAATTCATGTAGCACGCAAAAGGTCGCCCTTTCAAAACCAGGTGGAAACACCATGTTTAACAGTCGGACTTGATGATCTTAAGGGCCTTTTCCAACCTAAATGATTCTGGGCTACTGTACACCCATTTGCCAGCCTCTGTCTTTGCTCCCTGTCCCCATAATCTCCCACCCACCAGGACTGAACTCCTGCAGCTCATAGTCGGGGAGGCATGCTTACAGAAGGGTGGCAGGGGCTGTGGAGGGCAGCCCACATTTATGTTGGCCGTGAGATCACCCCATGAGGCTGAAGTTTAATTAACACTGTCAATTACCAGTTGCCAAGCAAAACCGGCTCCCCTTTGCAGCTGAAACCTAGCATGAGTTCTTGCCCGGTCCCCAAGCATGGACCCGGTGTAGGGGACTGATCCAGCTGGAAACAAAGAAGGCTTTCTGCTGAGTGTGAATTTGAGGAAATTAATCTGAAATCTCTGATTGCTAGATATAGGTAATGGCATGTAAAAACAGTACACAAAAACAGTGAGAAGCACAAAAAGCTTTCCCCTATTGGCTTAGCTTATCTCAAAGTGAAAAGAGCTTGATGGTGGGTGGTTTTTCTCACAGTTAATGACGCCCTTTTAAACACAGTTCCACTAAATCCAGCAGCAAAAATTATAAAGTAATTAAGTAGGAGTCACTTACTATAATTTAACTCTACAGATATACCACTAAGAGTGTGCACTTTACTTCAATTTACTTCAATTAATGAACTGTTCCCTGGACAGTTCCTTGACAAATGCTACCATTCAGCTCTCTACAATCTCTGCTTTTCCCAAAGTGCTTCTGTATTCTCCAGACAAGTCCTTTCACACAAGGCTGCTCTTGTTTTCTGACTGAGAAGGGCTACAATTAAATAAGGAGCAAATACAAAGAAAGGAGACCCAGATCAATACCTGTGTCCCATGTGAGGCAGAAATTTCCTAAGTCTGGCTTAAACTGTCTGTTTCAGGCTTAGGTCTTAAAAGTTTAATGTATTCATCACTTTCTCCAGCTTGCATCCACTGGCAGCTGGAGTTGTTAATTTTGCCTTGTAGGGACAAATGAATTGATTTAAGAAAAAAACAGCAAAGGATGTTCGCTGCTGCAGCCGCGCTGGAGGTGTCTGCCCCTCAGCAGCTACACAAACAATGGAGCTAGGGCCGCTGAAAAGGCAGCATCACCAGCGCAGCCGGTGGGAGGGGAAGGAACTGGACACAGACCAAGCGTCTCCTGGAGCGGGTCTGTCACGGCCAGCAGATTTGCATTAGGAAACGCCTGTTTCCTTTCTCCTTTCTCCCAAGCCAGATACCTCCCATTACCCACCATTCCAGGCACACTAAATGCCACCCATGGCGGGGGACAGCACTTCCCATTCGGCTAGTGAGAACCACCAGCAGGGCTGTGCAAGTGAACACTGAACATCCTGCAAATATTAATCAAAGCCTTTGTGATCAAGGACGTGGCCACCATTTACCTTCCTGCACCAGCTGTCCCTAGCTGTGGACACTGTGCCCTCTGCCCACCCATATTCCCTCTTCCAAGCCACACCTGCCATAAGGAGACACAGAGGGAAGCCTGAGAAGTTAGCTATGCCCGAAGCCAGCCCACGGTGAGGGACATATATGTGATCACTATGCCCTTTAGACCACACAGACTGTGAAAGTAAAGAAAGATCTTGCCAATGACCTAATGAATCTCTGAAGTCTGGCTACAGGGTAGATTTATTTACCCATTTAAAGGGTTGCACTTTAAAATATCCAGAATAGGGGCATTTGCATCTAAGCTTGACACCATAAATTCCATTAATTGGCAACCTCTAGGACACAATTCATCTTATTCAAATGAGATTAGACCAAAATAGGTCAAATAAATTTTGTCCCTATTTCTCTCCAGTGAGAACAAAGGGAGGCTAATGTAATTAATTCAGAAATAAAGATCTCTCCCATAGATATCTATGGATGGAAAAAAGATATCCCACCCATGGGTTTGATTCTTCTGCTCCAACATAAGCATCTGTAAGATGGGTGCCTACTTATGCTCCTCTTATGATCAAATGACAGGAACAGGCATTACCAGAGAGCTACCTAGTGAACGGTCCTGTCTGAGGATGAGATAACACACACATTTCAGAAGTGCCAATTAGGTGTCTAAACTTTGAGAAGAAGAATACTGTGCTGAAATGACAAGCATCTTATTCTGTTTTAGCCCTTAGTTCTGTAGTCAGGTCACCATTTTATTTCAGGGTAAACCAGTACAGTCTTTAAAAGGAGAAATCTCCAATTTCTTTCTAGCAAAGACAGAGAAAATGAAGAGAGAAAAAAATAAAAATTTAAAAACGTGGATTTTTTTCCAAAATCAAAGATCCAGATTCCCCTCCTTTTGCAGATAGAAGTGGTATTGCTCATTGCCCACATCAGAGACCTCCATTAGGGCTGGCAGATGTGACAACAAACCTAAGGGAGCCCTCACTACCAATAGCTAAGTGACAGAGTGATACTTTAGGGTATCTCAAATGGCAACATATATCCATGTTTAGGTAAGGGGCTTACACCCACAATGTCTGCTTTAATTCAGACATCTAAAAGTTTGACCTTTTTTAGTATTTCCTCTTGCAATTCCCCTTTGGAAGTGCCTGCTTCTCTCCATTGACTATAAAGGAAGAGTCAGGGTGGAAGGCTGACATTTAGAGTGGCAGGTTTAGGTTTAGGTATGGATCTGTATTTTAGATGCTCTAGAGCTTGGCAAGAGAAATCCCATCCCCAAAAATTAACATGTTCTTTTATCTGCCTGGTTCCAGCTCCATGTGTATTCTGCCTTGTCTGGGCTTTGCTCTTGTATCTTGCAATTTAACTGTACCCACCCCATTCCCACAGTGACACTTTCTTTCAGACACTAGTTGCTTCTTTCTCAAAGTCTTCACAGGTGCATTTACAAATCAGCTCCAATGAATACTTACATATATATCTCTACTCTCTCTACCCACTGCTTGGCAAACAAAATATACCTCCAATATGTGTTTGTCTCATTATTCTACTCATCTCTCCTTCTGTGCTTGGATTTCTTTCTCTCCAATTCATCCAAGAAACCACCTTTTCTTTTAAATCCTGCATCAATACTTACATTGCTTAGGTCATTCCCCAACTCACTTTTCCTAGTTACCTATAGTTTCTTACAAACATTAGGAAGACACTGTGATTTTTTTCCCATGAAGATATAATTAGAGAAAGCTAAATGGAAAAACTTCATTGCCATAGAAAAGAACTTTCCCCTGGGAACCCAGAGCTTTTGCAGTCTCCATCTCTTTAATCTCAGTCTCTCAAGAGGAAGCAGAGTTGTCATAAATATTATCACACATATCATACGGATGCAGTGTATATTATCTGTTAAAAAAATGTGGTTCAATAGTAATGAAGATTAAACATATAAGTGGATAACAAAGGGAAATTTACCCCTGGACTTCTCTTTCTGAAGAGCTGTTTATTCACAGCTACTCCCCCACGGCCCCATGCTGCTCCACAAACACGTCTGTCTCCTGTCTCTGATCACCTTTGCTTCTACCTCTGGTGTTCTCTGGGTTATCTGAAGCAGCACATTACTTCTTTAGGTAGCTTTCAAAAACACTAATTTTAAAAATTTGGAAGTTATCTGAGGTCAAAAAACCATGGTAGATTATAGCAGTTCAGAGAAGATGCCATTAGTCCTGTTCTTGTTGACATTGATGGGAGAAGTCATGGTGATTTCACCAACCTGATTTATTCTAGATGACTGGAAGACCTTCAGAGGTCCCTTCAAACCTGCATTATGGCATGATCCTATGATTCTGTGACTTACTGTGTGTTTTTTCCAGAGCTGACTCTATGGACAATACTTCACAATTAGTAACAGTAATGCAAGCAAACACCTCCAGAAGCTTTTTGAAATTAGATCTAGTATTTCCAATATTCTTGTGTTTGAAGGTTGTTGTAGCACACTAGAGATATTTCATGGCTACAGACCAGTTAAAAAGATGTGAACAAATACTTTGACAACCTCCCATTTAGTCAAGGACCCAGAGCTGGTGATACAGAGGTGAGCACAGAGTGGATGCACACCCCAGCTTGAAAGAGATTGCTCAGTATTGTTTGGATCTCTCTGTCTACCAGCTCATCTGGTAAAATGCAGACATTACTTTAGATCATGGGGGAGAAATATTTTTGGAAATCAATGGTAAATCACACACTGATTTTTTTATAGCACCACTGTGTTTTCAAGAAGAGCAAGAGAGCTATGCCTTTATATGATTTGGAAGCCATAGTCATTGATCCAAGCCCTCATAATTTCTCCAGGTATTTTATTTTTATAGACCCAACAACAGAGTGGTGGTACTCTACTCACAGAAGACACTGTCATTTCCACCATGTGCTGTTAAATGTGTCACTTTAACATTTCAGTTTCTCCAGTATAGGAACTAATCTTCTGGCAATCCAGTGTCACAGATGACCTTTAAATTGTGACAAGCAAGAAAATCTACTGATTCTACCATCCTCTACGATCTTCTTCCATCACTGCTCCTTCTCTTTGAATCAGAATGAAGAGTTAAAAAAACTCTCCATTCACTTTTCTTTTAAACTTTTATGATTCTTTCTGCTCTGCAGGGGGAAAACTGGATAACAGTCAAGTTAATCAACTCACAAACCCATGAGTAATAAGTTACTGAGACAGAATAGAGTACATAAGACAATGTTAACAACTTTTAGTTCTCCTGGTAAGCCCCTGCTTGTCTCCCCAGAACTCTTCTTATCCTTTCATTTACACTTCCCCTTTCTTCCCACTCTTCCCTGGACCTCTTTCCTCACTATGCAGAAAACTTTCCACCTTGTCCATCTTAAAACATTACCTTCAACTTGACTTGACTCTTCTGACTACTGCCTCTTGCCCTACACCTTGGCAAGAACTTCACTACTCCATTTTGATTGCATCTTGTTGTGAAGGTGGTTTCCATCTCTTACAGTTTCCTTAAACTCTCACATATAATCCTTCAGAGATTCCTCACAGAGAGGCTCAGCATCTGTGCTACAGGAATATCCTTCCTGACCCATTGTCTACTTTGATATCACTGATCATATTATTCTTTGGAAAGCCTTGTCTTCCTCTGGTTGCAGTGACTGTCTTGCCTTGGATCTTCTTCCAGTCCTCAACAAGACAGCCCACATCTCTGACCAGCCTTCCTCTATTGATACACACTAAGATCTCAGCTTGTTTCTCTGACACCTCCTTATGGATGTCCAGCTATCACCTATACTTACCAGAGTGTTTTATCACTCCCTTCTCCCTTTGGTATTAATTCCTTTGGGTAGGAGACATTCCTGGGTCCTTAGCCTGGTCATCAACTTCATCTGTAGCTTCCGTCTGTCTCCTGACATCCTAAAGTTCACCCTGAACAGCATCGCATAAAAGTCATGCTTGCAGTCCATCCACACAGTTAAATCGTTTTTATAGCTCTTACCTTCAGTTCGTCTTAGTTGTTGCAACATATTTTCCTCTGGCTTTGATAAATACATTTTCCCCCTTATCTGTTTAGAATGCTACCACTTGCCTATTATTTTCCATGTCTTTGCATCCTGCTTCTCTATCTCACTAAATTTAAATGACATCTCTATTTTCAAAGCCTTTCATGGCCAGTCCCTACTCTGCCTGTCACCTGTCATTTAGTTCTTCAAAGACTATTGCTGCCTTTGATTGCTCTACAGTTTCCAATACCCTGCTTGTTAAATTCCAAACACATTTGTGGTGACTCTTTTCCATTCTCACCCATGCTGGGGAGATAATGCCATAAACATTGTGTAGACGTGGTGCTTAGGGACATGGTTTAGTGGTGGACTTGGCGGTGCTAGGTTAACAGTTGTACTTGATGATCTTTAAAGTTCTTTTCCAACCTAAACAATTCTATGATTCTATACTCTATCTTGCTGCCATTTAGAATTCTCCTTCTAACCTTCTTTTATATAACATCTATCAAGAAATTTGGAAAAGCTTGTCCATTTTGGCAGCCTGATATCCCCTCCAATCTTGCCCAATTAGCATTTATTTCCTTGAAGATCCCTCTTCACCTCTCTGGTGTTATTAATAGTCTCTTGTCTTAAATATAAATCATGACCATCTGTGGGGCAAGGGACATTTTTTATTCTGTGACAATGTCTATATGTCACAGTCATAAAGATAATGGTAATAATAACAATAACAATGAGAAGAAATCTGTTCTAAACTCAAGCCCAACAGAAAAGATTTAGTGGCTATAAAACATGGTTTACCTGTTGCTTTGGCCCACATTTTACAGCTTCATCACTGCCGCCATTGGCCACAGAACATTGTTTATGGAGCCAAGTCAGCTGTGCTGTATAAACCCATAGATAAATGACAACAAAGCATCACTAATAAAAAAAGGTTTATTGTTAATTTATCACATGACTGGCACAAATAAATGTGAAGGCATACTTTAAAAATACCTTGTAAATTCTCCTCCCATGACACCCCTGGTGACTGGGTGGCGTTGCCCTCGCACTGCCTGAGCCATCTGCTCTGCTCTCAGCAAGCTCTGGTCCTCCGTCCCCTCCTTCACTTCAGCTGTATTTTCCTGGAAGATATTATGTGCCTGTGGTGACTGACTGGTGTTCCCTCCTACCTCCAATCCCTTTGTTGTCAGCCAGATTTATGTGAAAATTGCCTTTTAACTGCTCCATTGTGTGCCGTTTCTCTCTTGTCTGAAGTGGCATATGACGAGATGACCTCAGCTCCTCCAGCCTGCCAGCTCTGATAGCACACTGCTCTACCTGCCACTTTGTGCATCAGACTGATAAGAAATTTCCACCTACAGAAAGAGGAAAATATGGAGTGCAATAGTCACTGACATCCAATTTTCCTGGGCAGTTGAATTTTATAAACTGCATGTATAGAAAGGGCACGGCAAAGAGCCAAGTACTCTGTGGCTCAAGGCACGAAGGGGTGCCCTGGGCATGGCTTGCCAGCCCCTTCCCATCCCTGCCAAGGAAGAGGGTGTATCTTGGGATGCACCAGAGCTCAGCAGGACTGTAGCGCAGAGAGTCTCACTGAGCTTCGTCAAAGAAGTGATTGTGAAACCACCTCAACAACATTACACTTAGGCTGCTCTAAAATTTGTGTTTGGGGTATTTTGACCTCTTTCTTGGAGATCCAAGGTCAGGAGGATGGAAAATTGGCAGAGTTTTATGCCCCAGGCTTCCTTTTCAAGAACAATCCAGCTGTTTCAAGAACAATTTCGCTGATGTTCGATGTTTTACTAAACAGCACGAGACAGAGGCCAGCTCGCTCTGAGATAGATAACCCGGGCACTTGTGCAATCTGATGTGACTCGCTGACTGCTGTTGCGATACAGGGCCACATGCGGCTCCCATTTCCACTTGAGCACTGCAATTATTGGGGGCATAAAGGTGTAACTAAGGAGAAAAAATTAACTCATTATACTTACAAATTATATTCACGAGTACTTAGATGGCTGATTAAGCTCTCAGTTCATAATTTTTCAAGTTGTGGTATCATCTTCCACAAATGAAGTACACCCACTAATAGATGTGCAATTGAATATATATATTGAAAAAGCAATGGGGATAACTTAGGCATTAATTTATTTAATAGAGAACATTTTCTGGTAGTCATCTCTGTTGTATTCCAGCCAGAAACAAGAAGAAAAACATTTTCAAAACTCCCTGAAAGGGATATTACAATGTGAGACCTCCTTTTGCTGGTCTTCGTTTTGTTTATTTTTCACATTTAAAAGTCCAAACATCATAGGAGGCCATCTAACTGTCAGCCTATGGCTGGGTTCCTTCCTAATGCACATACATAATCACACAAGAATCAGGAATGCATCCTGGAGATCACTAGTGAATATATTGTATGTAGAATGTATGTAGAGATGTGTAGAGCTGAATGAGATTTACAAGAAAAATCAGGTTTTTTAGTTTGAAAATGCAAATTTGTCAAAACTAGACTTTTTTATGACAAAGGATTGCTTTCAGAATTTTTTTCCAAGTCAAAAAGATTTGACATTTGTTTAATATCTGGTTCCAGTATCTTCAAAATGAAATGCTCTGCTTTTTCATTTCAGAAATACTTTCCTTCTGAAATGTAACTACAGTGAAAAGTAAGATTTTAATGAAAAAGATCAACATCTAAAATAAGCATTTCCACTGCTTTAAAACTATATTTGATGGGAAGGGGAGCTGACTGTTTGTTTGTTTCATTTTGGTCTCTTTGAGGTTCTTGGGTTTTGTCCCAGTTTGGTAGAGGAATTTAAAATATTCTAAAACCGAGAAAATGAGAAAATAGCTTCTTGCTCTATTCTAAAATGAAGTCCACATGTGCATTCAAATATGGTGACAAGTGAATGTTGTGTGATGAGCTGCCTCACTTGGTGATCTCCTGGCCTCTCTGAAATTATACCATTGGTATTTACACCTGGACAGCTTCATGTGAAATACAGTTACGTTACTGGCCTTTTTTCCTTACCCACTACATCACAAGTGTTTGATTCATTAACTTATGGTACTTTTCTTCTTAAAATCCATCTGTGAAATGATAATAAGTTTCAACCAAGAACTGTTTCAGGCCTGCAAGTCCACTAGACATATTTTGATTGAAGAGTCAATGTAAGGATTCAGCAGACACACACACGAAATTGATATGTTTTGTAGCTCAGATTATAATTTTTTTTTGTCAATCCCTTTCTGGAGATTTCCAATCCCAGCATTTCATTGCCTGAAAAACTTCAGGGGAAATATTGTTCATAAATAACAGGAGATTAGATATAAGGTGCATGAACAAATTGACTCAAACCAGGTGATCACATTTATTAAGAGCACTAAGAGAATTTAATGAACAATCAAGAAGATGTTTAATATGTGTTTTTTCAATTCATCTACCAATTCACCTTAAATAACATGTCCAGAATTTAAAAGGTTCGTGTACTTTAAATGATAATCCTGTGTGGAATTCCCTTACAGAAGCTAAACATACATGTAATTATTAATGCCACTTCGACTTTAGGGATTTTTTCTTTTTAGATAAATATTACCAATGTTGAAAAACAGCTTTTGGATCCAATTTGTCTTTTCACAATAGTGCATAAGTAGATAATTCTAAAGTTGAAGAACATATTGTCTTTTAGTCATATTAGACTACTTAACTGCAATTATTATTCAATTCAACCTCTCAGTCATTTTTTTCAAGTCAGTTTTCTGGTAGAAGAAAGCTTTCTCAGCTTCTTTGACATTTTCGTTGTTGCTACAATTGAGAATTGTAAGAAGTGGTTCTCCTTGAGCTGCCTGCTGTATTTGAGGTTATTGATCATAAATTTCTTGTTCAACAATTGCCTTGATATTTGCATACAAGAGAGTTTGAACTTTATCAATTAATTTCACACTTTCTCCTGTTTGGGGCAGTGGATAATAAGAACTGTAATGGTGCAAATGCATTGCTTTTTGCCTCTTGTTAATAAACTACTTGCATAGATCAGATCTTTTGGTTGACAAAGTCCAGATTTAGCAAGTGGGCAAATGTGTGCTTGCACTCAGAATTCAGAAGATTGTGGATTTGGGATTTAACACATTTGGGCCTTCAGGTCAATTTTCCATATTTATTTTTCCAGCTCCATCTTTTTTTTCTTATCCAGCACAAATTGGAGTGCAGTGTTTCATGAGGAGTGCATTATCTTCAGCATTAACGTCTCTCATGTCCTTTGGAATGAGAGCAGACACTCAACCTCCTTTCCCTCTCGGGAAGAGGGTCTGTACTGCTGTGGAGAGACCTGGTGAGTGGAGGTAACCATTTTTTTCCCCCCAGTATTTAAGAGAGCATTTAAGAGTATTTAAGTTGTGGGCTTTTAGCAATAGCAGCATTTCTTTCATGTTAAACCAGCTGGAACTAAAATTCCTTTAGAAGGGGTTTTATCTTCTTAATACCAATATTTGAACTTCATTACTGTTAAAACTTCTGCTGATGAGCATATTAAACAGTTTTCCATGCAGATTCACTATTCACTTGGATGTCTTTATGAGAGTTAGGTAAGGCAGAACTCTTGCTGCAAGACTTCATCAATCCAAAGTACAAAAACAGTATCATAAAATGGCAAAGAGTGTAAGGGCAAGCACACTGCACTTTGAAAATACCACACTTAGGACTGTCTATGCAACCTTGCATGTATGTATTGTGATGCGGGCCTTAAGTCTCTGGTGACTGCTCCCTTACTGCATTGTAATGCAAATGCACAAATTGCTGAATTAAGGTTATTTTTGCACTCCATGGCTACTGTATGACAGCACAACAGTGCCAGAAACTAAAGACAGTGTTGTCTATTTTAGGGTTATCTAGTAGTTACAGATCCTGTCCAACCTCTCCTGTCTCCAACCACAACTATACATCCCTAGGTACTGTCTCTGCTTCTGCTGTCTCCTTCCTTTCTCCCTGCCTTACCCTCCATATTTAGTCCAGCCCTTTCCTTTGCTTCCTTTTCATCCTGCATCTTGCCAGCCTCCTTTTCTTATCTTTCTGTAAATCATCTTCACCTTTGTCTGCCAGGTTCCAAAAAAGCCAAAACTGATGACCTTGCTCCTCTGACCATGGCTGACCTACAGCAGTACCAGTACGACTAGACTAGAATATTTCAGTTGGAAAGGACCTACAACGAACATCTAATCCAACTGCCTGATTGCCTGAGCAATTCAGGGCTGACTAAACATTAAAGCATCTTGTTAAGGGCATTGTCTAAATGCCTGTTAAACCCTGACAGGCTTGGGGCATCGACCACCTCTCTAGGAAGACTATTCTAGTGTTTGACCGTGCTCTCGGTAAAGAAACGCTTCCTAATGTCCAGTCTAAACCTCCCCTGGTGCAGCTTTGAACCATTCCCATGTGTCCTATCACTGGATCCCAGGGAGAAGAGATCAGCACCTCCCTCTCCACTTCCTCTCCTCAGGAAGCTGCAGAAAGCGATGAGGTCACCCCTCAGCCTCCTTTTCTCCAAACTAGACAAACCCAAAGTCCTCAGTCACTCCTCACAGGACATTCCTTCCAGACCTTTCACCACCTTTGTCGTCCTCCTCTGGACCCATTCAAAGACCTTCACATCCTTCTTAAATTGTGGGCCCCAGAACTACACACATTATTCAAGTTGAGACCACACCAACACTGAATACAGCAGGATAATCACCACTTCTAACTGGCTGGTTATACTGTGTTTGATGCACAAACACAAACAGTCCTTTTGGACTGTTTCAGTGAAAGTTCCAGGGTGCAACATGCACATGTGGTCCATGAGGGAATGGTCATGTGGTCAGGCTCAATTTGTGTCAGTAAAGGTGGGATTCAGGTCAAGATTAACACACCAGTGTTTAGGTGTCTCAGGTAGACATTCACGTGGCTGATAGGAGACTTCTAAGTTCCTCTTATAGTCAATATAGACCCAGCTGGTTTGTTCTCATTGGGAAAAAATTTTCCTTGTACCAGTCTGAATGTCTCTTGTTTCAACCTATGCACATCATCTCTTATCCTCCTGCGATGCACCTCAGTGAAGAGACTGGCTCTGTCTTCTCAGTAACCTCCCCATAGGAACTGGGAAGCTGCTGTGAGGTCCACCTGAAGCCATATCTTCTCCAGGCTTAAAATTCCCACTCCCTCAACCTCTCCTCATGGGGCAAGTGCTCCAGCCCCTGACCAGCCTGGTGTCCTCCTCTGAATTCACTCCAGCTTGTTGTTGCCTTTCTTGTCCTGAGTGGACTAAAGTGATGTGATCACAGAATCACAGAATCACAGAATCACAGAATCATAGGGTTGGAAGGGACCTCTGGAGATCATCTAGTCCAAACCCCCTGCCAGAGCAGGGTCACCTTAGAGCAGGTTGCACAGGAACACGTCCAGGCGGGTTTTGAATGTCTCCAGAGATGGAGACTCCACCACCTCTCTGGGCAGCCTGTTCCAGTGCTCTGCCACCCTCAAAGTAAAGAAGTTCCTCCTCGTGTTTAGGTGGAACTTCCTATACTCAAGTTTGTACCCATTACCTCTTGTCCTGTTGCCGGGCACTACTGAAAAGAGCCTGGCCCCATCCTCCTGACACCCACCTTTAAGTATTTGTAAGCATTAATAAGGTCACCCCTCAGCCGTCTCTTTTCCAGACTAAACAGACCCAATTCCCTCAGTCTTTCCTCATAAGAGAGGTGTTCCAGTCCCCTAATCATCTTAGTAGCCCTATGCTGCACCCTCTCCAGCAGTTCCCTGTCCTTCTTG
>VYZM01002161.1:210342-229723 GCA_013398915.1 Dromas ardeola | reverse complement strand
CTTCCCTATGAGGATGCTGTGGGAGACCGTGTCGAACGCCTTGCTGAAGTCCAGGTAGACCACATCTACCACTCTCCCCTCATCTATCCATCCAGTCACACCTTCATAGAAGGCTATCAGATTAGTCAGGCATGATTTCCCCTTGGTGAATCCATGCTGAGTACTTCTGATAGCCTTCTTTTCCTCCACATGCCTTGAGATGACGCCCAGAACAAGCTGTTCCATCACCTTTCCAGGGATGGAGGTGAGCCGGACCGGCCTGTAGTTCCCTGGGTCCTCCTTCTTGCCCTTTTTGAAGACTGGCGAGACACTGGCTTTCCTCCAATCTTCAGGCACCTCGCCTGTTCTCCAGGACCAAGAGGTGATCCATTCCCTCAACCTACCCTCTCTTCTCCTGTTAATACAGCCCAGGAGGCTGCCGCCCATCTTTGCTTCCAGGGCATGCTGTTGGGTCCTGTGCAACTCACTGCCCAGCCTGGCCTCCAGGTCCCTTCTGCAGACCTGCTCCCCATGCAGCCACCAACCTGCATCACTGCAGGATCTTCCTTCTTCATAGGTGCAGGACTTTACATTTGTCTTCTTTGCATTTCGTAAGTTTCCTATTGACTTGTTCCTCCAGCCTGTCTAGGGCCCTCTGGAGGGCAGCCATGCTTTTCAGCATATCAGTTGGTCTCCCCAGCTTGCTGTCTTGCTGCAAATTTGATGAGAGTGCACTTGGTTGCATTCTCCAGATCACTGATAAAAAAGTTGGATAGGACAGATCCCAAGAGGAGAGGACCCCTGCAGTATCTCACTTGTCACAGGCATCCAGGTGGAGTACAACACATTAATTGGGGCCCTCTCATCCTGATCATTCAACCATTTTTATACCCATCTAGCTGCCCACTCATCCGAAACACATGTCAACTACATACAAAAATATTGTGGGACACTGTCGAAAGTCTTCCTAAATTCAAGGTAAATTATTTCCATTCCTCTTCTCTCCTCTAATCCACAAATCCAGTCATCTTATTGCAGAAAGCTATCAGGTGGGTCAGGAGTGATAATGTAGGATGTATGGTAAATCCACGCTGACTATATTCCCTGTCACATTTTTCTCGCTCTTGTGACCAGAAAAGTCCTCTAAGAGGATTTGCTCCATGATTTTCCTATGGACTGCAGTGAGGCTGATCAGCTTGTATTTCCGTTTGGCTGTTTTTGAAGATGGGTGCCATTCTTTAGGTGTCGGAGACCTCCCCCAGTTTGCACAATCTTTCAAATACGATCGAGAAAAGCTTTGCAAGGATATTTGATAGCTCTCTCATCATCATTGCATGTAGCTTATCAGCCACAAGTAGACCCTATCTCTCAAGTAGACCCTGACTCATTTGCTCTGACATTCCTTCTACTTCTCCCTTTCACCAAGCACAGAGGTCTGGGAGACATACATAGTGAAGACTGAGGCAAAGAAGGCATTGAACACATCAGCCTGAGCTGACACTGAAGCTGAGATGGCAATAAATTTGCACAGGGGTTGCAGAAAGAATGGCTTTGACACTCAGTCTACGTAGACTAATGTCATCTTGGCTGTGTCACGTGGAGGTGCTAGAACTTCTTAATTCAAAAGCATTGTAAGACTGAGCAAAAGAAAACATATTTTTCTGTAATCCTTCTTTCAGAAAAGGCTGAACGGCATTACACAGAACTTAAACAAATGTGTTCAAACTAAGGCACTTGCTTCTTGTGAAAACTGTTGGCCCAAAACTTTCAAGTTTGGCAAAGAACTGAAAATAGCAGGAGTCATCATATGTGACATGAAGACTTTATTTGCATCTTAATAAAGAAGTGGCTGTCAACTTGATGGTGTTTAATAATAATGTTGTCCTTTTATTTTTAGCTACCACTTTTGAAACGGCTCTCTCTAGAAACTAGTGGAGAAAATTACTTGTACCTCCAGGCTCAAAAATATCTCCATTACAGTTTATCAGCAACCCCCCACCCAGCCACCCACCCGATTTCAACTATTTGTAATTATTTTTTGCATTGCCAGGATAATGGTCTTGTTTATAGTGACAGTTACTCAGTGTAAAAGTCATTCTTCTACTTGTGCTTCTACTGCTTGCTGAGCAATGTCAGGAATAAATGATTGCTCAGCTCTCATGTTTTATCATATAGGAATGTTGTGCAATTTGTAATGCATAAATTTAATGGACTGATCACATAAAATATTTGTGTAATTTAATTTGTTGGGCTGTTTTTGTGTTGACCTTACATTTCTATACAGCTTTTGGTGTTTTTAACAGTCTGCTCTTTTTGTTTTCTGTTCTAAAGGAACCTTATACAAAGTTCTCCTGATTGCCTGTTACAAACTCACAGTTAAAATTATAAATTATTCTTCTTTCTCTGTTAAACCTTGGCCTTTACACAAAGGATAGGAAATGAAGGGAACATATTTCCTCATTTCCTTTCCATTAGCCGCGGAGCTGAAGAAGCTACAGCTATTTTTAAGGTATTTATGAGACAAAAAGGTATGTTGTTGCTGGGGTTTTTGCCAAAGCTGTAACAGCTGCTTCAACATGAATTGCTCTAAAACTTAAAATTATCAGGCAGAGAAGACTGAGATCTTATGCAATTACATAGAGTCATTGCTAGAAAAACTTAATCTTCAATTCTTTGCTTAAAAACTAGTTGGCATTAATACTGCTATGTCCACATTTTTGTCAAGCATATCAGGAACTGCCAATCCCCATTTAAAATAATATGTTATCAAAATGTTTCAAAGCAATGACTGCATTTTTCATTCACTTCAATTAAAAATTTCAATTTTAAAATTTATTAAATATTAGTTGGGAAATACTCCTGAAAATGGGTCTGTTTTGCACACTGTTGAGTGTTCGCAATTTTAAAAACAACTTCAGTATTATTTTCTCAGCACCAAAAGGTCTTATTCTTCCTGCAATCTGTGGCTGATGCTGTAGACCTAGAATTGCTTTGCTATAAGATGTTTTCTGCAGATTAACATCTTATTGCCTTTTTAATCTCTTTGAATTGGATGAGGATCATTCATATCTACTTCTCTACTGAAAATGGAGTATTTTATGAAGAGAGGTTTTAGCATGGGGTCCTTCAGATTTATTTTTTCAGGCAGGTTGATTTTTATGGAGTCAGACTAGAAAATAATGGCTTTTACTGAGAGGGTATTTTTCAGAAGTGTTCAGCACCTACCATAACCTAAGGAGGTGTCTGGGTAATTGACTTGGTATTAAAAAGAGAGCAAGGAGAACAGCAAGGAACTCTCCACCTTTGGAAATATGGTTCAACAGAGGTGCTACTACCCAGTGCATACTCACTCAAAAGTGCAAACAACAGAGCTTGACATTTGATTTTATTTCTTTTTTTACCCTATCCAGCTACAGGGCATCTGGTGGAAGTGCCTAACTGTTGTTTTCAAATCAAATGTTAACATTTCCAATTTAAGGTTAATTGAACACCCAGTCCAAGGCACGCTACATGACTTTTTTCTGGTTTAATTTCCTATGGCTTAGTGTTGCGGATGGTAGGAACATTAGCCAAGTGAGCTCCCTCTGTTTATATGTCTTGTCATTAGTTTAATGAGAAACTATTGCAGTGACTCATTCCCTCTTTCGCTCTAAGGCTCTTGCCTTTAAAAACCTGGCAAAAAAAAAGGTGAGGATCTAATAAAAGCAAAATTGAACTGTGTTTCTCCTTCTTTCTTATTCTCCATGCTCATAATCATGGGGTGAGAGCAAGTTCTTAAAGTCATTTAACCCTCCGCTTCTACTGAAGTGCCTGATGTTCGGCAAATTTTCTGGGAGAGGGTATCTCTGAGAAATTGTTCAGCCTTAGGGGGATTTCTCTGGGAGGGTCGTTAGTTAGGCATGAGTCCCCTGTGAGCAGGAATGGCGTGGGAGAGCCAGGGAGCCATGCTTTGCTCTCCCTTTTCCCTGGCAGGAATGACTAGCCCACACTCACCACATGGTGAAGGAGCTCATTGCCCACCTCAGGAGTTCAGACTGCAGGTAGTCTGCAGCCATTCTGGGGATGCAGAGTGGCTCAGTGGTGTGTACAGAGGCCTGTGCCAGGGCCATGACCATGATATTAGTCCTTTTCTTTCTATTCCACTTGCCCCTTTCAAATTTTTGCAGAGGAAAAACTCACTGCTCGTGTTCTGCTCCCACTGGGCAGAACTCAGAGCAGATCAGGTCCAGGAGCTCAGATGTCTCCAATGTAGGACTTGTCTGGAGGAGGGAGCTACTCTAGGTTGTCTCATTTAGATCCATATAGTTAAGGAACAAATATTTGTATTCTAGAACAAGCAGGTCCACATGTAGGATTATTTGAGCATATTTACGGTGCTCTGTTTCACAGAATCAAAGAAAGGTAGAGGCTGGCAGGCTATGGAGGTCATCCAGTCCAACCCCCTGCTCAGAAATGGGACAGCTAGAGAAAGTTGCCCATGACTGTGTCTAGTCCGGGTTTGAATATCTCTGAGGATGGGGAAGTCCATACCCTCTCTGGGCAACCTAGTCCTGATCACCCTCACAGTAAAAAGTTTTTTATTATGTTTAAATGGAACTTCCTGTATTTTAATTTGTGCCAATTGCCTCTCGGCCTTTCACAGGATACCACTGAGAAGAGTTTGGCTCCATCTTCTTTTCTTCCCCAACAGGAATTTGCCTTCTCTCCTCCACTATAAACAGTCCCAGCTTCTTCTTTTATGAGGGATGTTACACTCCCATCACCATCTTTGTGTCCCTTTTCTGGACTTGCTCCAGTACATTCACGTCCTTCTTGCACTTAGGAGCCCAAGACTGGACCCAGCACTCCATGCATTACTTACTGTGGAGGAAGGTTTCTGGGCAGACACAACCTTCACTTGCACTTCCAGTTGTACTCCTGTGTGTGCCTGGGATCCCTGACGTCTCCTCTAAGACACCTCAACCCTTCCTCATCCAGACACAAGATATGATGGAGCTGGAGCTTTCCTTTGTTTCTTCTGTCAGAAACTTTTTATTCTTCCAGCAGAAGCAGCTGGTTTTGACGGTTTGGGCGAGTGGCTGTAAATAGGGATGGATATCTTTAATTGATGGTTTGAACTGGTGAAGATTTGTCGGCTGAGAGAGTATGAACTGAATTGGTAAGGAAAGCCAAGACTGTCTAGCTTCTAAACTGGGACTAAAGTCTCCGGCTCCAAAACATGTGAAATATTTGACAGGAAAAACTAGTTTGGATAATTTCACTTGATCCATGTCATAAGATCAAAAAAGACTGAGCTGACAAAAAGCAGTCCCTTCTCTCAAGGCCTGTTTGCAGCAGCCACAGCAGATCCTTGCATATTTGATACCACTCCACATAAAAGCTGTATGTCCATTCAGATATCAGCACACAGCTTGGATTATAACCACTGTCAGCTGTAATGCCATGAGTAGGGTTTTTTTCACTTGTTTTCTCTTTAGATTCCCTCGTTGCCCCAAGTGATAGCTAACTAGTAGCCATCACACAGTATTTGTTCCGCTGGGCCAAAAATTTTTGTAGGGTATGATGCAGAATGTGCAGATGAAGCAGAATATTTGTTGGGAGTCCTGTATTCCCACTACAAATATCTTTCACTTCCCTGTGTGAATGTTCTTTCACCAGTCTAAGATAAAGGCATCAAAAAACACCTTCTCAGCTTAAAATCAAACCCATGGTAAAACTTTGCCCTCACTTGGCCTCATGTAGCACCATTAGCCCTCATGACATAATGTATGTAAAAAAAAGCAGTATTTCACTGCAACTGTTTTGGAGTCTCACTTGGTCTCTTTCTAATTATTTTTCTCTATATTTTCCACTATGTGAGAATTTCCTGAAGCAGCCGAAAGTTATACAGGACTGGGTTAACAAAAGCTATTAAACAATAAATAACATATATTTATCTGAAATAAAGGATAAAAGAGAGTAAAATAATAAAATATCTAAACAGGGAGGATCCCAGGAGGTATCTCAACATGCTCCTTGGACTAACATGAGTATTGTCCCATAGAGATTCCTTCTGTAACAGGTTGCAAGCATGGCGACAACTGAACTCCTCTTTCCTCTCCCAGATAATAGTTTATCCGGGATGTTATTTTGGTAAACAAGAAAGATGCAGAGACTATTGCAGTGGTAACAGCTGTATGGATCCTGTTGTCAGAGATCCCAACAAGAAACATCTCCCAGAATATTTTTCTCCCTAATCGGCCTTAAACTTCTTAAGCAGGGTAGAAATCAGCATTACTGTTCAGCATTTATAACGCCATTGCTGCTCTCTGTGGCAGCA
The DNA here is from genome assembly GCA_013398915.1 of Dromas ardeola. Taxonomy (NCBI): domain Eukaryota; kingdom Metazoa; phylum Chordata; class Aves; order Charadriiformes; family Dromadidae; genus Dromas; species Dromas ardeola. The sequence goes on along the minus strand of VYZM01002161.1, from coordinate 223,425 downwards.
GGCCTTGACTACATGGGCTTTTCGGGTTTTAATAATCGTCCTTGTTTGTCATGCTGTCTGGCACCTGTGTCCTCACAGACAGGCATTTCAATCCATCTGTATTCCTGTAACTGAGCCAACACCAGGCTCATGTGCTGTTTATTGAAACACAGCTGAAAAACTGGAAGTCCAAGTGCCACCACCAGGTGAGAGCTAGGCCAGGGAGAAGCCTTTAAGGATCCAAAGAGGAATGTACATGAAGGGAAAGCAAGGTAGATTCACCCAGTCCAGAACAAGGGTGTCTTCGATCCCACAAGCATGCACGTGAAAAACCTCATTTTCACTCAACAGGACCCCTCTAGATTGCAATCAATGTTTCAAAGGGGATTTAAGGAAACAGATTGGCATTTACAGGGATCAGTTTGGGGGTAGGCGTCTCCGTGCAGCTGTCCTATTCACTGTGTGACCACACAAGTGACAATGCACCTCTCTGTAGTGCTGGCATGATGTGTCAGCAATGGCAAGCCAAGTCCTACCACCGCTTCCAGCTGTTGGTGTGTTGCACTCTTCCACAACGGGGTTTAGGTTTAAATGAATGCATTACATAGGCGAAAACAAGCAAGACTATCTGACAAATAAGATTGCAAATATTCCAGCTTGTACTGTGGTTGTCTTCCCACTCTCCTTTCCTTTGTAGCAAAGAGGTTTTCTGACAGGAGCATTCTCTGAAACAATTACTTTGTCACTGCACCTGATATCAGCAAAGGCTCATTTACTTTCTCTTATTTCTGTGTTCCCTTTTTTTTAATATACTTCTCCTTCTTGTGATCGATTTGGTCTTTTATTTTCACTTTCTTCTTCCAATCTGCAATCATAAATGTGGAGAAGGCATGGTGGAAAAGGAGCAGCAGGTACTGAGCCATCCTTTTGGGGGGCTGTTTTCTCAAGATCTCCCCAGTGAGTTGAAGATACACACATCTCTTCTTTCTCCAGAGTAAATTGTTAGGAAGTATTTCAAACAGGCAATAGCCCTCATATCCTTTTGTTCTAAAATTGAAAAGTTATTTCACAGGCCACTTAATAAAGAATACTTTTAGTTGATTGGATTTTAATGAGAGAAAAGGACATTAGGAAGTTTGTACCGAGGGTGCTGTATAAAAATAAATGACTGGTGTGAGCTATATTTTCCCTCTAATTAGTACTCTTGATGGGTGGGTAATGTCAAAGCAGTGGGAATTATAAAGACTTCAGGAGCTCAATATGAATTCAATATTGCTATTCGAGCAAGCATCTGACATAGCACTATATAATGAAACCATCTTCCAGCTCTGCAACATAATGAGCAAGACATGGAAAGGTCTAAATAACACATAAACATCACTGACATAACATTTTTTACTATTTCTGGCAAGTAGAATGCCTCCTTTTCAGAAATGACAGCAAATCTTCCTAAGGATACCCTTGAATGCCTGCAGTTCCCCAGCTCCTGGCTCCCCGCTGGCCCCCAGCACTGCCACATTTTGGAGCCTTTTGTCTGAGGAGCCCTCTGCAGTTCATAGAGGCCAGGCAGGATATTTTGGCTTTGATTTTCACTGATGGGAAGAAATTGATGAATGATGGTGACCAGTAAAAGAACAGGGTACCTTTTTGATGCCTTTTGGCACACTCCTTGGTATCAGCCCCAGCTGCTACTGCAGAATGGCACGGGTCCCCAGTGGCATTTGTCATATGTGTCAGACCCATCTGAATGGCTTGCACACCCTGGAGTATCTCAAATGACGCTTCCTCTGGGTTTAAGGAACCTCCGTGCTTCTTTGTGTTGCAATGACTAAACAAAAGTGTGCCTTAAAAGAGATATTTTTCCCCTCTTCTTGTACATTAAATACAATACATGACAATATAAGCATAAATTTGCAGAAGGCCACAATATTGTTACATCTTCCCTTCCTTGTCCAAGAAGAAATATTCCTAAAGTCTATTCTGCTCTTCTCTTTGGTCCTAACATAAACAAATAATTATGGAGCACACAGGAACCACTGCGCACAGCATTCATGAGCGAGTACCCCAGGCCACGAGTGTCTTCCACCCACTCTAGAAAGAAAAAAAAGGAACGCCACATGCAATCCTGGTAGCTGTACATTCCAGTCCCAATTTTCAGCTTTCCAGGCTGTCACCACACTCTTCATTGGCCTCTGTGTTGCAACGAATAAAATGAGTATTTCAAAGTTAACAAAAGCCTTCCTAGACTCATTTCTAACTCACCCTGTTGAAAAGCAAAACTGAAATGAAAAATTATTTTATGTTGGTATTGCTGTACTTCAGCAGCCCTAAACCAAGCTCAGACCCCTGCTGAATTTGACAGCCTCAAAAGCTGACCTGGGACAACTTTTCTGTAAGAGATTCTGGTACAAGCTGCTCACAACTGCTCCGCTGGCCCCTGAGCACACCTGAGTTAGGGGGTGCCATTCGCTCCTTCTGACTTAGGACCTTAGTGTGTATCCAAAACACAGGATTTTTTTCTTGAAGTAAATACCTACTGTATCACTTACCTCCATGGCAGATAACCCTGAAGGCCTTGAGAGGGAGGTCTTATTTATCCGTATTAAACATACCTTTGGAAGGCCCCAAAAGTGCTATGTTTGTCTTTTGCCTATGCAAACAACACCAGCTGTTTCTTAAATGTAATCCACTGCGTAGCTAAATTTTAGAGACAGATTAAGTGCCTAAATTTTGCAGCCTAGCTCCCACACAGTGATGCTTAAAAATACGCCTGCAAATGGTCCTCGGGAACACTGGAACCTAAAAAAGTGCAATGCACATTTCATTAAAAAAGTAATGTGTTGGTTTTACAGAGGGGCAATTAGAACCCTGGGTTGAATCACGTTGGAGTTGTCAACAGCTTAGTCAAGGCAAGATGATTCTCATTTGTGAAAAGATAAATTGGCGAACAGTTACCATTAATTAGCTTTAACCGAAAGCAGAGGTAGGTCATACCACTCTTGATCTATCTCTGCTTTGGACAAAGTGTCCCAACAGTATGCAGGAGTCTGTAAGAATTGCACCCAGCTTTTCTAGATCTTAGCCCTATATCTTCAAACAGCCTAGATACCTGTTAGAGGGACCAGGAATACTTTTTTTCTGATGTCTGCACACACCAGCATGAACACTCAGCTTTAGAATCTCAGCTCACACCTTCCTTTTGCTATATAAAAATAGCAATATGCTAGAATATTAAATGCAAATTACACAAAGATAAAACTATCTGTAAGCAGGCTGTAACACTCACAAAAAACAATGTGTAGAGGGTAATTGCAGGATACCAGCCTCTATTATGTTTAGAAGCAGATTTCTTCTTTTTTTTTCTTTTTAAAACATCTGTTCTGTTTATAGAACTCCTCGCTTTGAAGATTTTGAATTCCTTTCGTAGAATCATAGAATCATAGAATCATAGAATCATAGGGTTGGAAGGGACCTCTGGAGATCATCTAGTCCAACCCCCCTGCCAGAGCAGGGTCACCTTAGAGCAGGTTGCACAGGAACACGTCCAGGTGGGTTTTGAATGTCCCCAGAGATGGAGACTCAACCACCTCTCTGGGCAGCAGTATATAAAATAATTATACCTGTCAGTTTCTATTTGATTTACCTGCAAAATGTTGGATACTTTTCTTTTTTGCCATTTCAAATCCCAGTAATAAGAGTAATCAGTTATTTGCAGGGCTGTGTTAGAAATAACTTTGCTATGTTGTTCCCCACTACTGTAATAATGCACTGTTTGATCAGATTGAACATAGTGTATCATGTTGAAAATTGTATGAAAATGATAATGGCAACTCCTGATTTCTTTGAAAACTCTGAATCTGAATAGACCCTGGAGAACAGGACAATTTATTTTATAATTATATCAAGCTGAAACAAGAACAATTCCTGGGAATAGAAAGGAGTTACTAGTAATAAAAGCTGTGAAAATGAAATTTGGTTAGCTGTCCAACAGGGAGAAAATGTACTATGTTTCTGCAGTTTTTTGTTTATTCTAATTTATTCTCATTTATTGTTATGTTACCATAACTTTACCAGCAAAACGTGTAAAGGGTCTAGGTCTGCACGCACGCCTCTGGTTATCTGTTTTAGTGAGATACCACACTGACACAGGATGTTGTTTGGAGCAGCTAGCAGCATGGGCACCTAATAACAAAATTCTCTCCTCTAATGTAAGACACCTAACTGAAGGTATTAGATGCAGTGACTACATCAGTGGACAAAGGAAGAGCTACGGATGTCATCTATCTGGACAACAGGCCTTTGACGCAGTCCCCTACAACATCCTTCTCTCTAAATTGGAGAGAGATGGATTTGATGGCTGGACTGTTTGGTGGATAAGGAATTGTTGGATGGTCACATCCAGAGGGGAATGTTCAACAGCTCAATGTCCAGATGGAGATAGGTGACAAGTGGTGTCCTTCAGGAGTCCATATTGCAACCAGTACTGTTCATTATCTTCATCAATGACACAGACAGTGGGATGGAGTGTACCCTCAGCAAGTTTGTAGACAACAACTGAGCGGTGCGGTTGACACACCTGAGGGATGGGATGCCATCCAGAGGGACCTAGTCAAGCTCGAGAAGTGGGCCCATGTGAACCTCATGAGGTTCAACAAGGCCAAGTACAGGGTCCTGCACCTGAGTCAGGGCAACCCCCGGTACCAATACAGGGCGGGGGATGAAGGGATTGACAGCAGCCCTGCCTAGAAAAGCTTGGAGGTACTGGTGAATGAAAGATGGATGTGAGCCAACAATTTGCACTGGCAGCCCAGAAGGCCAACCGTATCCTGGGCTGCATCAAAAGAAGCCCAACCGGTAGAGGGAGACGATTCTGCCCCTCTCTGGTGAGACCCCACCTGGAGTACTGCATCCAGCCCTGGAGCCCTGAGCACAGGAAGGATATGGACCTGTTGAAGCGGATCCAGAGAAAGGCCACAAAATGATGAGAGGGCTTTTTTGAGGACAGGCTGAGAGAGTTGGGGTTGTTCAGCCTGGAGAAGAGAAGTTATGATAGAACAAGGGATAATGGCTTCAAACTAAAAGAGGGTAGATTTAGACTAGATATAAGGAAGAAATTTTTTACAATGCGGGTGGTGAGACACTGGAACAGGTTGCCCAGAGAGGTGGTAGATGCCCCATCCCTGGAAACATTCAAGGTCAGGTTGGACGGGGCTCTGAGCAACCTGACCTAGTTAAAGATGTCCCTGCTCATTGCATGGGAGGTTGGACCTGATGACATTTAAAGATCCCTTCCAACCTAAACTATTCTATGATCCTATGATCCCAGCCTTTGATGCGGCCCATGATGAACGGTAGGCATCTCCAAGAGTAATTCAGATTTTAGGAGATCAGTCACTCTGGGAAGGTGCCTACCCTGTTCCAATGCCTACAGAGAGAGTTGAGGAGAAATATGCTTCAGGTAAGGAGAACCTAGATTTTGAAGCAATAGAACTGAGCCTGCACTGTTTTCCCTACATTCCCTGTTTTAAATAAATAACTTGTGGTATCATTATTTTACACTGTGCTAAAAATAAATGTAGTCTGTAAAGAAGGATCCATCATGCAGTGGTGGAATTTATAAGATTTCCTATATATAAGGAGGAAAAACAGTATTTCTAATTTTAAGCTGTTGTAGAGAGAAGATTAAGGCAAGAAAAAAAAAATCAAGCAGAAAGAACAGTATGAAAGTAGTAATGAAAGAAATCTGTGCAGTATCTCTCCACGACAGTCTCCAATGTTTTGGGAGCAAAATAACAGCTGTCTGCATCTCTTGCATGTACAGATCTTCAACAGAGCAACCAAAGATGTAGAGAAAGGGAAAAAATTTCATGGGTCACAGTTACTAAATTTGTGGTGCCTAGAAGCAGGGAGACGTGAGGAAGGATTTGAAATGGGACGATGAAACTTTCAGGCTGCCAAGAAATATATATATATATATATGTATCTCGTGTTACGTAGAGATGCATATTTAAAAAAAAAAATAAAATGGAAAAATACCAACTACCCATTCTATTTAGGATACCAGATTCACAAAAGGACTTAGGAAAATGGAATATGCCTAATGTGGATGTTAATTAGATTCCTAACATTGCTGTTTCCCTAGCTATTGCATAGACTTTCGCAGTCATTTGTAAGGGTCCTACGACATTTAGGCATCTCTCCTTGGGCACAACCAGAATACTCCCCACCATATTAGTGCTAAGCAGCTACATGATTAAGTCCCCAACAAAGATATACACATATTCCTACACATATTCCACCGTCAGGACTTAAATTAGTTGGTGTCTTCAGAGTGCAGCTATGAGGACCTTTGCTCTAGAGATAGTGAGGCTTTCTCCTTCTCACTTGCTGCTATTGTCTCTGATAACCTCCTGGTCAACACATCTTCTGAGGCTGTGCTGGTCTTGGGTTCATTTCTTCCCTGCAGATGAAAATAACCTGAATCTGTTTCAAAGATGAGAAGGTATTTGTTGGATGCTGCACAGCTCTCCTGTGTGTGCTCAGAATTATTATTCCTTGTTTCTGGGCTGAGGAAGAGGAGGAATGGGAAAAAAGTCCCCTTTAGCCTTGTTTCTAGGGCCAACTGTGTGAGATGACTGATTTGGTGGGGGGTTCAGCTGGGAATTTCAGTACATTAAATAATGGTATTTAGAAAGTCACGCTTGCACTTTCTGAAGCTATGAATTCAGTGATAAAAAACCCAAAAGAGACAAGCACCTTGTTCCAGCAGGAACATTCGCACCTCTCCTCCCGAGAGCCTATAGTGGCATTCCTCCCATAGCATTTCTTGCCAGGTTAGGTGTCCTCTCTGCATGCCTCCTGTGCGCTGTAAAGGCAGCCAACACCCCTAACTCAGGAGTGTGGACGCCACTAGGCAGATCACTTCTTTAAGAGTCGTCAAGGGAAATCTCAGAGTTATAATGTTGAATGTCTTTTCAAGAGATAGCTTTTACAAGTAACAAGCTTTTACTTTCCTTTTTATTGCAAGGGATAGACTTACATTTACTTATCTGTTATCAGATAGTTGATAATGGAAATAGCATAGACAAGGCACAGTGATTTTTGGAAACATCAGGGGAAGACCATAGGATAATATAATTATCTTTTTTTTTTTTTCATTAACGAAGTAGTTTTCTGTACAGGACAAGAATACTAAAATAAGGCAGAGGAAATTCACTCGGCTCCAAGTGGGATTTCATCCCATGCTTTACGGGAGAGCTTAGGAAAATAACAACACCCATTCATACTCTACCACAGCACTGCTTTTCATTACAAATCTGTACAGATGAGTATGCTTTCAATATTTGTTTTTTATTGCCATCCTTTCTACTACCTGTTAACGACTCAAAATTACAGTGTCATTACTGTTACTGTTGTTCAGTTATCCTGCACACTTTTCCTACCTCTTTGCCTGAGCAGGCAGGAGGAATAAGAGTATTTAAAACCAGACACACTGGAGAATCTTCCCACTGTTGAGCAGTTTATGTGAATTGCTGCACAGAGGAAGCTGAATGCAGTACAAGGCATTTTACTGATGATCCTACTAAAGATGAAACTAGCCTACGGATTCTTAAATATCTATTAAATTAGTATTTGCCTTTGTATTGATGTTGAGTGCTCTAGTAACAAAAAATTTTACACGCTACCAAAGAACATTCAGACTAACTTAATTTCACAACCAGTCAATTTTACTATTTTTGTCCTACGGTCAAGGTACTCAATGCTAATACAGTTGTATCCTATTAATAAAAATAAAAGTAAAAAAACCCAACAAAACATAACAAAACAAGCATTCTGGTGCAGTGGTATAATCTGCCAACGACACCTTGCGTTATCACCAGAGTTTTTTAAAACTCAAAGCAATTGGTGTTGGAGATGTCACTCTGTCCCAGTTTCCCCTTTTATAGATTGGTCTCAGATTAGAGGAAGCAGGCTGGGAAGAAAGAAACTTGTTCTCAGCAACAGAGGACCAAGGCCTCCACATTTTTATTTACACCCGGAAGAGCCTGGACACCCACAGCATCCAGCAAAGCTCTGCATCAGCCTTGAGTTGAAGCCAAAGTGCATGCTTCAGATAAAGATCTCCTTGTCAGCTTCACAATAAGCCAACTCCCCTGACAAATCTTCATGTGTCTCAAATGCTCTAACGTTTTTGATCACTGATTGACAGAGCTATCATATAATTGGGTGCCAGAAGGGTACATAAGAAATAGGTCAGATGGCTCAGTCTGTGGAGATGCCTATCCTTCCACTGAGTGTAAAGGCAGCCTATGGTGACTTCATGACCCTGTCTGAAAATAAACCCCGTGAAGCTACTCTCTCCAGTTTCTATTACTAGTGCAGGACCATTCTGCCATTAGTATGTATTCTTGACAGAGAACCCTTTTGCAATCCCATCTCAGTGCAAATGCCAGTCACGTCCCAGCTGTTTAGCAGAGTGAGATCTGGGTGACAACCACCCCTAACTTCCTATGCCCTGGTTTCCCTGGAAAAGGAACTTGGGTACCCACATCCCAGTCAGAAGTTGCAGTGCAGTGCAACTGTCCCTACATCTCTACGGGTCCCATCTCTAGATGACTGGATGACTACCTAGTCCACCATCTTCTATGGCATTTCCTGATCTGCATGCTAGCTGCTGGAAAACCCATTTCTAAAAACCTAATTTTCTTCATGCACTGGGAAGGAAGCATCTACGGGTAGCTCATACAGCCTGAGATGATCCATCTCTTCTTTTATGTCCCTATTTCAGTGGGGATGTTTAATCAGGTCTAAATATAAAAAACATTTGTGCCTTTACCAAAGAGGACAGATGATGGGTTCCAATAATACTAACTTACATGTAAGCGTCATGTGGCTAATAAAACAATCTGCCTAAAAAAATGCAACTGTATTATATGCATAAGCAGTGCAGAGGGAGGGAGGTGCCTTTGGAAATATCCAGAGGGAGATCTTGTCCCAGTGAAGTGAAGTTCCTAAATGGAGAAAGATTCCTTCAACAAAATGTAGATAGTTCTGTACTTAGCTACGCAGACTGGACATTCTTCCAACACCCTGAAATAATGTAGCCTCAGCAGCAGCAGCATCTCTGCACACCTTTCTTCATCTTTCTTTCCTTGAAATTTTAACAAACATGTTGGATATCTGATTGAAATATATTTTTTTTCCCTGCAAGCACCTAGTTGTTGATTGACTTCCTTGGTTTGGAGTCCTATCACAAAACACTTTTCCCAAAGAGAGAAAATGGTATGAAAGGCTTTTCCAGGATGGATCCAAAGCTGATCCTGGATGAGAGCTCTGCTTTTCCCATTTATGTCATGGTTATGCAACTAATTAAATTAGTTGCAATAGCTTAATTTCTTTGGAAATCTGAAGTGTGTCCTTGTCTAAATTTGCACTCTCTTGCATACCCAGAGGTTGAGGCACACAGTCTCAACAAGTTTTTTCATGTATCCTCAGTCCTTTCTGCAGATGAGAATCCAAAGACCTCTTTTGCCTCTGCTCTCATGCAGACCCTTATTTTCTGATTGAAATTGGCCTACTGCCTTCTATAGATAGATCCCTGCACATTGCTGCTCAACTCCAAGACAGTGTGGGTGAGAAAGGGTTAATGCTGGAGTTTTGGCCAATATGCTTCATACAATAAAACCATCCCAAGATCCAAACTTGGTTGGAAAAGATATTGGGATATTGTAATTTTACAATACGGAGACAAACTAATCCCTAATGTGTTCCCAATTGAATTCTTTAAGGAGAGGTTTGGGCTGGTTTCTGGGGTTTTGGCCAAATACGTTCCATTAGCCTGTGCCAGTCTCACAAATAAATTTGTTGTAGGCTTTGTAAATGTAGTGATGATGACTGCCAATTTCCTGTAAAGTTCCTACGTAGGCAATATTTCATGATGAACAGGGTAGAATGGCTAACATAGAGAAGATTCTGAATAAAATTCATTCTTTTACGTTGTAGTACCACAGTTGTGCATAAAATCCATTGAGGGATGAGCAATGATATTGCTCAGGAATAATTATTTTATCAAGAGGATAGTACTTTGAGGTATATACCACAGGGAAATGGCTAATGTGTGTCAGAGTTTGTCATCATTTTAAATACAGCCCGATGCTTTAGGAATAAATCAGCATAATTCCCCTGATTTGTCATCACTAAAGCTTTGCTGTTCTACAACAGTCGAGAATTAGATCCACAGCACAGTAATATTAACTGTAATTATTGTCATTTATGTGCCTAAGTGGTTTTGCATGCACAGTTTGCCAACCCAATCGTAATATAGCTTGAACACTGAGGAAATATATTAAGGACACAATCAATCCATAAAGAAGTCTGACTATATACAGTGTTTCCAAATACAGTGACCAAATACAGTGATTCCATGTATTCGTGACTACAATTTGCTTTCTCCAGGTTCTGCTACTGTTTGTAGGCTTAGGGCTTATGTAGGAGATGATTTACACAAGTATAAATATGGATGTATTATTGGCAAAAGATCTACAGCCCAAAACTGATGAAAATCCTTACATTAGTGCAACTAGCAAAATCCTCTGTTAGATCCACTCACCTATGGAGATCTTTACTTCTAGGCAAGAGTCTTTCATTCCTAGATATTTTGAAGTTTGGAAGACAGCAGCATTTTTTTTTTCATTTTTTTAATGTATTTTTTTATCATTAGAGCAACCAAACAGTAGATAATGTAGATCTGGTCCCTTTCTCAGTTTAAAAGTTTGAGACACTTGTATTCAGCTGTGCGGTTTTAACCAGCACCCAACACGTGGTGAATTGGAAAGCAAAAGCAACCCCTAAAACCTACACTATGAGGGATTTTGGACTGATAAGCTGCAGAAAATGTCCAGAAAATCATGTTCGCGTCATTCTGAACCCAGACTTCCAGTGGGTTGATGGGGACCCCACAACAGGGATCCGGCCCCAGTGTAGCACAGAGGACTCAGAATACGGAGACCTCAGATCATCTAGGGAGCCCTGGGAGCCCACATTGACAAATGGAGAGCTCAAGAGGAGTCTGCTGCTCCCACATCCTGGCAGCTCACACACCAGTATGTTCTGGGACAGGAAGGCAGGACAACAGGTAGGAGGCAGCCCAGAGGGCAACATGCTTGCCTCCCTGCTGCTCAGCAGAAATAGTGGAGGAATTCCGGCAGAAAACTGTTCCACCAGGATTTTTTTTTCTGCTCTACACGTGTCAGAGCAAAGTTCATTTTGTCCCCATGAGATTTAGGGTGCCTGTGTTGGGCCATGAATTAAAAAAATAGATCAGAAGGAAAAAGAAAAGATCAAGAAATCAGAAACAGCACTTGTCTGTATGACAGGAAAGAGACATCTTAATGAAAAGAGCTTGTAATTTAGTAAAGGCGGTTTGTCCAGTTAACAAATAACATGAAATGTCAACTCTGAACCAGACTGTACTCATTGACTTCAACAACACTTCTAAGAATAGCACAGAGCGATGCTTCCCACTGCACCATTTCTCAGGACCTGGCCGAATACGAGTCCTGTCTTCGCAGCATCCTTCCTGTGTAAGCAAACAAAAGAGACTGATTGGAATTAATTGTTTTGAAGAAAGTTATAGCTGAGTGCTACTTCCTTCGCACACTCTGGCTGACTCCTCACAAAGCTTTTTGCCTCACCCTCCTGCCTGTTTCATAGTGATCTGAGCGCTACCACAAGTAAAACATCTACAGCACACTTCAGAAATAACAAGATTAGTGTTCTCTACTCTGCTGTTTCCAATGTTCTGTATAATTGCTGTTATTAACCCAGTTCCTTTGTGCTGCTTGAGAACTATGCTCTCCCCTGCTGGAAATAATAGGGGATAGTATAAAGAATAGCAGAAGACTTTAGAAGCACCTCAAAAGAGCTTTCACTTGGTCAAACCTGTCTTTTTTAAATCCTCTCCATTTTACTTTTTCAATCATATTTAGCTGTACAATATACTTTTTCAGGGACATTATAAACACTCAGAATCCACTTGGATCCCTTCGGATATCGTTGATTTTAACTTCTTCTGTTTTTTAAAGGGAATTTTGGTTTTGCTTTTGCTTAATGTGACACTTTAAGATGTACATTAAAATTTAAGCCTGTTTTAAAGTTTTTCAAAGCAAAAAGATCCCCAGTTTTGTTTCCATGCTCCTTTTTAGAACGGTGGCCATGTATTTCTTGGCTGTTATTGAAGTCTCTATTTTCAATAAAGGAATAAAACATCTTCAGTGTCTCTAGGTTTAAAGGGTTTCTTAGACCTTCAGGTTCTACCTTGTGTGATAGAAGTTGCTTTTCTGTCCTGCATTTCAAATGGATTCTGTAAGAAATGAACTTGGAAGTTGCAGCTCTGGAAGAAATATCACATATATCAAATATCAAATATCACATATTCCAGTGCTGGTGCATTTCCTCTGACATTTTGTCAAACATTACGCTGCTTTCAATCTCACGTAGAAGAATCCAGTAGAACGCTGCATGCAGTATTTGCTCTGTTCTTGGCAGAATCCATGCTATACATCTCCCCCTCTTTCTGGAAAGGATGGCCTCCATGGATTCACTCCTCTTTCTGATGTGTTTCTGATGTCTTATATTGTGGGGACCAAACACTGAATTGTTGGCAGTGCCTACCATTTAATATGGACCTGTTTCCAAAAGCAAGGAAAAACTCGTTTTATTTTTTCTTTTAGGGAATAGGCCAATTTTGGCAAGTTGGCAAAAGAATTCTGGCAAGAGGTTCTAGATTTGCAGCACTAGAGACTATAATGTCACTGGTATCTAGTTAACAAAATTCAATAGCCGTATATCCAAACTCATCTACAAAAAGTAATAGATCCTCCTCTAGTGGAAACTCCAGCAACTTCAGACTCATCTATCTTAGCTACAAATTTGGTTCAGGCTTCTTCCAGTTGTCTGAACAACCTTTTATTACCAATATTTTTTATAATGTTCTTTTCTGATGTTGCTGTCCAGGTGAAATTTCTCCTCCCTTGTGTCTCTCCTCATTTTGGAAAATAAATCTCTTCACATACATAAAGCACTATGAAAGCCAAAAAAAATCCA